>PVJL010011771.1:0-40805 GCA_004026885.1 Lyroderma lyra
CCCGCCCCACACTGCCAGGGGGTGTGTCTCAGACAGAGCCCCGCCCCACACAGCCAGGGGGCGTGTCTCAGAGCCCCGCCCCATGCGGCCAGGGGGTGTGTCTGACAGAGCCCCGTTAGCTCAGAGTGGCTCCCCAGCACATGATACTTGAGCGGGCGCTCAGCCTTTGCAACAATGAGTAGAGGGGAGGGGAGTGACTACGACCCCACCCACCAGGGGACGGGGACAGTGAACAGACAGGAGGGGTTCCCCCAGAAGAGCCCGGAGTCCTGGCCGTGCCCTCACCCCCCACATGGGGCTAAACCTTCCTCACCGCTGAGCATGCCCGCCTTCCACCGCGGCCAGGCCCACGGCGGGGTCCACCAGACTGTTCCAGAAGCCGCTGGCGTCCCTGGCCTCCAGGGCCTGGTTGATGAGGACCACGGCCGAGAGCATCTCCACGGCCACAAACAGCTCCTCCTGGCTAAGCTCCTGAAAAGGGGGCAAGTGAGGGGCTGGGGCCTCCCCGCCTCCTGCCCCCAAGACTCTCCCGTACCCCAGTCTCTATCCCCAAACCCCAACGGCCCGATTCGTTCACGACCACTCCCACGCAAGGTCTGAGCACCTACTACCTGTTCAATGCGGGAGCACTTCACCCACTGTCACTTAACTTTCGTGACAGGCCGCTGCGGTGGGTGCCATTACCCTCCCATGTCACAGATGGGCCCACAGTCAGGTGACAGAAGCTAAGCACAGCTGCCTGAGTCCAGTCCCTTCTACACACCAAGGACAGCGGCACTGGTCCCGGGCACAGAGGAGAGGGTGAATAATCAGTCACGGCCAAAATGTGCACGCTGGTCGCACTTCTGAGCACGCATGCTAACTCATTTAATGCTTACAAACATCCGTGAGATAAATGTATCGTCCCTATTCGTGTATGAACAGAGGGGCCGAGAAGGTCACGACCGCAGTGACCGTGCCCGACTGTGCCCGGAGTCAGTGCTCTGCACACGCTGCCGCAGTGTCCCCTCCTCCAGGAAGCCCACCCCGCACCCCCAGCTCTGCTGCCTTACCTGCTCTGTCCAAGGTCACGTCCACTTACACTGCTCTGCCCTCCTATCTTAGCCTGGACCCCGGGGGGAGCCTAACTCCCCTAACAAGCCCGCAGTCCCTGTCCCCTCCCTGTCAGAGCAGCTGTACAGACTGGGGTGCAGTGGGGAGCTCGCACCCTCTGTACTGCCTGTCACTCGTGTTGAGCGAGGAGTGCGCCCTCTGCACCCATGTCACCAACATGGAAATAACACCACTGCCCGCCCCCCCCCAGGGCTCCCTGAGGGAGGGAGTGCGCAAGCCAATTCGTCCAAGGCGGGTCACCTCCTGTCCCCCAATCTCTGCCAGCAACTAGGAGGACCCCCGGAGGTGCTCTGGTGACCGCTGAGCCCACCCTGCGGGGGCGTTCCGGGCCTCACCCCCTGCTGCTGCTGGAGCAGTGCCAGCTCCCCCTGGTACACAGTGGAGGCACAGGGGTACACGGCAGGCAGCTGCGCCGCAGGGCACCCCAGCTCTGCCACGGTGTCGGCTGCCACGCCCCTCTGGATGGCGCTGTTGATCCTGTGCACGGCCCGGAGCACTGCAGGGGAGGAGGGAGGGCTGCAGGCCGGCTGCGCAGGGCCCCGCTGTCCTGGCCGGCGAGGGGTGCGGGGGCGACTGCGCAAAACAGCTCGGTGACCGTCTGCAAAACTGCTGCAACAGAAACACTCAGCAGGGAGAGGGGCGCGGTCCCTCGGAGAACAGCGACCTCGTGCCAGGCTCAGAGGTGAGGGGCTCAGCCGGTGACCTCCCAAGGTGGGGGCGCGAGCAGAAAAGGGGGCGCGAGCGTCAGCGCAGGCTCAGCCCCCCGAAGCGGGGCTCACAAACACCAGGCAGATGCCGCGCGGCGCCGCGGAAGTCGGCACACAAATGCCCACCGCGCACTGCGGTCCCTGCTGCGGCGGGGAGGGGGACACCGCCCAGGGCCCTCTGCCACGCCGGGGGGACAATGGAACTGGAGTCTGGGTCAGTAATGGGAGCAGTGGTGACGGTCTGAAGGTGCCCAGCAGACAAGGGCAGAGCAGAGCTGTGCCTGTGGCAGGACTCGGGCTGTCAGGACGCGGCGCCACGAGGCCAGCACTCAGCGGCCCTCTGACCGAGTGCCCTCAGAACATGGCCCACGCGGGGACGGCGTCCAGCAGCAGTGCCAGGACTGGTGCCCACGGGCTGCGCACACGGCCTCAGCCTGTGTGCCAGGCCCCGTGGACGGAGACATCACCCACTCACACTCTTTTAACAAGAGTTACACGCGTTTATGATGTCCTAAAGGGAAACGGAGTTAGATCTCGAGTTTCTCCGTCCCCTGGGAGCTAACCACATTTCCAAAGGCAAAGGAACTGTCAAAACACAGGGAAAGTGCCTATAAAGGACACTGCTGCCCCGGAGGCCAGCCGGCGACTGCTGTCATTGTCCCCAAGGCCCTGATGAGCCCACCTGCATGTGCCCTCCACAGCCAGGCACAGGGAGCCTAGTGAGGGGACAGAGAAGGCCCCGCAGGGCTGGAACTCTGCACCACAGAGACTGGCGAAGGCTTTGCTGCCCTGCCAGGGCCTGTGACATGTGCGGGCTGGGCCTGGGGCCGACTTACTGGCTTGCTCCTGGTCGCCCTTCAGGTTGGCGGTGGCCACCCCAAGTTGGACCTCCTCCTTCTGCAGAAGCTCCAGCTGGCCCAGCTCCTAGAAGAGGGAGAGACACAGGGGCAGAGTGTCCTCCTGGGGCCATGCACACACTCGAGGGGCTGCCTGCACGAGCCCCAGGCACCAGCCTGCAAGCCCACCTCTCCCCACGGGCAGGCTGACCTGGCCTCCCTCCCCATCAGCCCACGCTAACCTTGGGCTCTCTATTGCCCAGTGAGCATCTGAAATAAGGACACAGTGACACAAACGTAAATGTGTCTGGGAGGAAGCCAGCGGCTCTGATGGGGGGCTGCTAACAGGAGGCCCCCATGCAGCAGTGGAGAGCCCGTCTGCCTGCTGAAAACGGCCCTGGGCCGCCAGCCCATCTGAGACTCCGAGGGCAGCTGACCACCGGCCTGATCATCTGGCTTTGGGGCCACCTAACCGCTTAAACATGTCGTTAGCACTTCCTGGGTACTAAGAGCTGAGGGGGGCTGCCGGAGGCAGAGGCCCTGCCCGCCCTGGTCAGACAGAGGGGGCAGGTGACAGATGGAGCCTGACCTGTGCTTTCTGCTCTCTGTCTGAGCTCAGCTGCTCCAGGTACCAGTCCGCAAAGTCCCTCCTCACGCCCTGCAGGCCCAGGGCGGGGTCCCGGAGGGCCTCCAGCAAGGCCTCGGGGCTCTGTCTCTCCAGGGCATCGTCCACCACTTCCAGAGCTCCAAGGACTGGAAAGGACCAGACTTCACAGGGCAGTGGGGGAAAGCGGGCCCTGCCCCGCCCCCACCCCAGTGCCTGGCCCAGCTGGTCCAGCCCAGACCCTTCACTCCGACTAACCGCACTGCCTTCCCATCTCGCCGCCCCAGACCCCAAGGATGTCCTGACCCAAACGGGCAGACGCCCGCTTCATCCCAGGCCTGCAAGCAGCACCCTGCCCTGACCTCCCCTCCCCCATCTCCTCCACACCCGGTTCCTGAAGGACCCCCGTGACAGGGACTTGCTCCTTCAGACACGGGTGGCCGTGACGAGGGCACACACTGCCCTGACTCCGCTCTTCCCTAGGTAAAGGGCCGTCCCCGCCAGGCCCGAGGCCCAGCGCAGGGGCTCACGCCGGAGCGCCCCCAGCCCCCGCCGCCCTCACCATTGGCGCAGCTGACGTGGCCTTGGATCTCTGCCTGCGTGAGGAAGCGGTCGTAGACGTCCTGCTCCCCCTCACCCTGCAAACGCCACACCGAGAGGGGGCCTGGGAAACCAGGGCAGCCACCCCGACACCCAGCGCCCCCCGCCGCCTACACCTCCTTCTCCTGGGGCCTTCCCAAGTCCGAAGGTCAGCGTGGCCAAAGGAATCTGGGGACACTGTGGGGTCCGACCCCCGGCCCTCACACCGTGAAGCCAAACCCAACTTTGGAATCTCTAGTTCACTGTCACCCCGTCCACACCCCAGGGTCTCTCTCAGCCCTCACTGAGGACCCCCGCCCCCGTCTGAACTGCTGAATCTCCTTATGCCCCTGAATTCCTCTCCTGTTTCTCTCCAATAACTGACAAGTTAGTGTCTCTAAGCACTTTGGGACCTAGAGACAGGACAGACAGGCGTCCTGATGTCACACAGTTTTCCAGCCCTCTGCACCCCAAGGCCCCTCCTCACGCACGTGGTTCCTGGCACTGGCTGCTTTCTCCATCTTAGCTTGGGCCAGCAGCTCCTGGTAGAGGGCAGCCAGAGGCCCGCGAAGGTTCTCCAGCAGGGCGCTGGGGTTCTGCAAGGCGGCCAGCGTGTCCTGGACCACCCCTCGCTCCACGGCCTCGTTGATGGCAAGAACGGCTGCGTGGACTGGGTGGGCACAAGGACAAAGCCAGGTGGCTGGGACACAGCCCAGAGCAGCTGCAGGCCATTCTGCCACCGTCCTCTTAGCCACCCATGCGGCCAGGTGGCCCTGCCTGAGGATGAGGGGTGTGCAGGGCCCACCGGGGGGCGGTGGCTTGGAGCCCCGCCTGCACTGAGCCAACCCCAGCACACAGCGCAGACCCACCTGCAGCCTCGTCCACCGAGAGCTCGCTGGCCAGGAGGCCCCCGATCTTGCTGAAGGCGGGCAGCTGGAGGCCGTACTTGGCCAGCTCGGAGGCCATGTTGCTCAGCTCCTCAGCTGCAGTGACACCCCGGGGGGGGGGGTGTCCCTCATCAGGCCGGAAGCCCAGGACCCCGCCCAGGACCCGGGTGGGCAGGGAGGGGGCTGGGCTTACCTGTGAAGGTCACCTTCCCGTACAGGTCATGTATTTGGGGAGCCAGGCCCAGCCGGAAGAGGAAGAGGCTAGGAGGAAAGGAAGCCGCTGGGCCGACGCGTCCAGACGTGACCCCACAATGGGGACGAGCGGTGGGGACCTGGAGATGGGGCCCACCCAGCACCTGCCCTCCAGTCACCCCTAGCCACAGGGAGACACGTCATCCCAAGTCAGCCCAGGGCAGGTGCCACAGCAGACAGGTCAGACGCTGTGGGAGCCTGGGGCCGGCACGGCTGCAGACAAGGGCAGGTGACACAGCGGGTCACTGGGCGGCTGTGGAGGGCAGAGACCACTGAGCCAGGCCACGGAGGTGTGAAAGACCGTGGACATGACACCAGGAAGAGGGCGTAGTGGACACAGGAACCGGCAGACCACTCTCTGGGACTTGGAGCCAAGCAGCCTCCGCCACCCACGCTAGGTGACGTGCACACCGGCTCGATGGGTCCCCTGTAGCCCAGTCCATGCGGAGGCCCCTCCCTGCCGGCTCTTACGCTGTACCCCCGAGGTCACGCACAAGTGCCCCACAGGCACAAACGGGAGTCTGAGCGCAGCCACACGGCCCGGAACCCTCACCGAGCCCTGCGCCCACCCTCCCTGCTGCAGCATTCCTCGCTGTCCTTGTCAGCTGCGCCCGCCTGCAGGAACCGGGGTGACAGGCGTTGGGGGGCCCCACCTGAGGGCGTGGATGCAATAGACCACACGGGGCATGTTCTTCTTGTCGTAGATGTCCGTGGTCTCCGGGAAGAAGGTCTGCAGGGGAGAGCAGCTGGTCACGGCCACGGGGCTGAGGCTGCAGCAGACCTGGGGGTGCGGGGCTGAGGGACAGTGCTCCCCCACAACCCAGGTCGTGTGCTCCTCTGCCGCTGGGGGCTTCTAGCTCCGTCTCTCCGGCCACCTACAGACAGCCCGGACGCACCACACACCAGACAAGGCCATCAGGCCGGCCGCGTGCAGGCCCCGGGCATCCCCCGCACACAGGTGCATGCTGGGAGCTGACCACGCTCGCACAGAGGACCTGGTGAGGTGCACACTGTCAGGGCCACGGAGGGGACGGGCCATGTCACCGCTGTCTCCAAGCCCGAGGCCTCTGATCAACAGGGGCCCCTGAGAGGAAGTGAGTCCCCCCAAGGCACGGCTTCCCATGCCACCTGGCGACTGCAATGAGGTCGAACCTCAGCACCTGTCGGGGCTTCAGATTCACAAGAAAGGACCAAATCTAGACACTCGAGTGTCCTAGTCCCGCCGAGGGCACGCGGCCTCTGTCGCTGCTGCCTCCCACCAAAGCGCCGTTCTTTACGTCTGCTCCCTCATCCTGTAACTCCCTGCTGCAGCGAAGGAGACCGTACACGGCAGAACCGGATCACGGCAGAACCGTACACGGCAGAACCGGATCACGGCAGAACCGTACACGGCAGAACCGTACACGGCAGAACCGGATCACGGCAGAACCGTACACGGCAGAACCGTACACGGCAGAACCGGATCACGGCAGAACCGTACACGGCAGAACCGGATCACGGCAGAACCGGATCACGGCTTCCCAGCACAGTGCTTTGCAGCACACAAAGGAATTCTCAGGTCGCGTGAGCTTCCCTGCGAGGTACCCAGGGCGGGGACCTGTACCCCCGTCTCATGGGTGAGAAGCTGGATGAGTGAGTGCCCAGAGGGGACACACGGCCTGTGTGCAGGCGGTGGCAGCAGCCTGGGGTCGTGGCGCCCTCACTCCCCGCTGTGGAACTCTGGTGGGAAGATGGTGCCCACAGAGCCCACCTCCCATGTCACCTGGGGCCTCACTGCCCAACGGGAACCACACAGCCTGGGCCGCGGAGCCTTCCTCTCCTTGTACCCACGGGGGGGTGGGGGGCAGGGATCCAGTAACCGGGTTCAAGGACACAGCCCCAAGGGACTTAAACTCTCAGACCCAGTTAGTTTAGGAGACATGCGGCGATGAGGGCCACAGCGTCCCCGGGAGGGACGGGTGTGCGTGGTAAGGGCACGGGGGAGGCTGGTGAGGAGCAGAGAGGAGCCCCCTCCCTGAGGCCCCGTTACCGAGGGCAGACCGACGTGGGCGAGGGCAGCCAGCCAGAAGTTGATGTTGTCTGTGTGACGGAAATGCAAGCCGGTCGCCTGAAAGGAAGGGAAGAGGGTCTACCCCCATGTTCTCCAGGCTCCCCACGAGCACCGCCCAGACCCCAGCCGGGAGGGCCCGGGAGCTGGGGAACCGGAGGACGCTGTCCCCGGGCCCCCCCAGGACAGATGCACCCCCCAACAGGAAGCAGGAACGACGACCCAGCGGCACGCTGGGGAGGGCAGCACGGGGGCGGGATTAATGACCTAGTGGGGCTCACGAGCAAAGCAGAGCACAGAGCTGGGGTGCAGGGAGGCGGGCAGGGCTGGGGAGGGCCCGGGGTGGGGGACCTGTGCCCAGGAGGGGCTGCGGCCTGGCCAAGCCCACAAGCCCCCGAGTGCAGACCGCGGGCAGGAATGCCTGCTGGGAAGTCCTCACACCAGAGGTGCCTCCTGCTGAGGACAACATGCTCCACCCGGCGGGGGGACCCCATGTGACAGCTGTGTCCCAGTGCCATGGTCCACGCCTTTTCCTCCGCACGAGCACCCCGGTTTGCACAACAGTTAGAAGGTGCCCTGTGCTGGCAGCCCTGACGGGAAGCAGGCCGGAGGCGGCGGCCTGGGTCCCCACCTGGTACCGCCGCTGCTCCGCGTCATAGATCTTCTTCACGGGGACCACGGAGGGTGCGAAGCAGTGGCCCAGCTTGGCCAGCAGCACGCCGTTCCGGAGGCTCTCCTCCAGCTCCACGGGGGCGGGCAGCTCCTCCTTCAGGCAGGCCTCCATCCAGCTGAGGCACATGACCCGGCAGTCATGCTCCCCAGAACTTACCCACAGGAGCCGAGCGCTCACGTCCACACAAAAACCCGCACGCGGATGTTAAGGAAGCCTTAACCGTGACCGCCCGGACTCGGAGGCAACCAAGATGTCCTTCAGGGGAAGGATGGACTTGAGAACTGAGGTCCATCCGGACCACGGACTACTGCCAGCTGGCGCGGGAAGGGACACGGAGGGACCTTAGACGCATACGACCACGGGAAAGGCTCCCTGCTGTGCGATGCCAACTCTGTGGCATCCTGGCAGCGGCGACACTGCGGGGACCAGCAAACCATCAGGGGTCGGGAGGCGGATGAACGCGGAGCACGGGGTTTTAGGGCAGTGGGCGGGGCCTGCGCGCTGCCGGCACGGTGGGTGCGTGTCCAGACCCACGGAGTGCACGTGAGCCCTGGTGTCAGCTGGGTGACGGTGTGTCAAGGCAGGCGTACCCTCTCGTGGGGGAGCCGATTACGGGGGAGGCTGTACGGGGCGCGGGGGGCGGGGTAAGGAAAGTCTCTGTATCTCAGTTTTGCCGAGAACCTGAAACTGCTCTGCAAACATGGCGTCTGGAAAGGACTCTGGTCCTCCCGCCCTGATCCGGGGCAGGCGCCCAGGAGGCAGAGCCCTGCTCACCGCTTCGCCTCCTCCAACCGGCACAGGTACTCGTAGGCCACGTTCTGCCGCCGCTGCTCGTCCATCTCCTCCGCCGTGAGGCGGTCGTCTGAGGGGGGAAGGGGCGGGGCGTGAGGCCGAGGGGCGGGGCGTGAGGCCGAGGGGCGGGGCGTGAGGCCGAGGGGCGTACACGGAAGCGCCTTCTGCACCAGCTTTCTGGAGCAGCTCTGCTCAGAGGCCAGGAGCCTCTCCACCAGCTGTCCCCCTCTCCCCAGGACCTGGCTGCAGCCCATCCCAGCCAGCATGCCGCGAAAGGGGGAGCCCCTCCAGGAATGGGGTGGGGGGCTCCTTCCTGCATCGCAGCATTCCGCCCCCTTCCCAAGGTCTGCAGGAACAGGGCTGTGCCTCCCCATCAAGTATCTCCCAGAGGTGATGTTAACAGAGCCAATGGGGACACCTCATTCAACAGCCATACCCTCACCAGGGGGCTCCCGCCTGTCGGACCCCTACTCGCAAGACATAGCCAGGTGATGATTAGAACAGAACGACACATCGTGAAAAACTCCAACCTCATGAGATGAGTGTGATGGCAGCCCATGAGCCATCTATACAAGCAGAAGGGGAAGCAAAGGATTCTACCGGTGGGTAGAATCTTGGGAAGGCAGTCTAACAGAGAACCAGGTGAAGAGGGCCACTCACTTGGGATTAAGTGGCAGGACAAAGAATTTTAAACCTTTTTTTTTTGGGGGGGGGGGGTAGTTTCCTGGCTGGGAATCGAACCCAGGCCGCGGCGTTGAGAGCACCAAAGCCTAGCACTACACCACCAGGGAACAAAGAATTTTAAAAGACCACAAAGGTATCTTTACTCTCCTTTTTGGTTAGGTCACCTGAGGAGGAAAATAACCTCCAGGCTAAATAAAATGCAGACAGTGCTCTGACCCCCAAACTCAAGCACAGGGAATCCCCGAAATGAGACAGCATGCACATTCTGCCCCTGCCACAGCCTTCCTACCCTCCCCCACGGCTCCTCAGGGAAGACCATCACAAAGCCAGGAGGAGAGAAAGCACACCCCAAGATACAATCAGAGGGCTGGAAAAGAGGCCGACCGGCAGACCTGACTGACTCGGCACTGCACGCCACCCTTTATCTCGTTTCTGTACCTTGCAATAGGATTTGGGGGAGAGGCAGGGCTTATTTGAATTGGCGGTTAACACACACGTGCACGCACACACCCTCCGTGTTCCTCCGACAGGGTGTACAAGGAACAAGTAAGTGTCAGTCGTTGGCGGCTAAGCATGGAAAATAGACCAGTAAGTGAATGACATCACCTCCGTGGTATGAACTGAGGACTGAGAGATGGGTGGGGCTTTGTGCATGCACACACACACACACACACACACACACACACACAGCTTAAAAAAATTTCATCTCCCTGCTTCTCTCAGGTCTCTCCTTCAACAGATGGCTGGACATGAACATTCTTTCTGAATTCTGATGGAGGGGCAGGGAAAAGGTGGAGGAAGGCACTTGGCCTTTCATTTGGAAGGTCAGATGGCCACCTCTCTGTGGCCGCACACTTCTGCACCTCTCTTCCTAGAGCAGTGGTTTTGAAAGATGTGGGTCCAGGATCTACCTGCATTGCAACTACCTGGGCAGAGGAAGAAGCCCAGTAGAGCCTGAGGCTCTGGGAGTGGGTGCGTGCGCGCGCATGTTCAACGAGCCCCCCAGCGAATTCCAGCACCCTAACGTCTGACAGGCACTGTCTCAGAGAGGCATAGAGACAAAGTCACGGAGCCCCCTGCAGGGGCAAAAACATAACTCCCTTCCCTCTTTTCTCAAGTTCTTCTGGCTGGGCTAATAAATCAACAGGAGACAGATTAGCAGGAGAAAATGCCCCAAATATATCAGGGGTGTGTGTGCAGAGGGTATCGTAAGAATATGAGACCCCAGAAAGCACGGGGCAGTTGAGGCTAATACTCCGTTCTGGGCACAGGAGAGGGAGGGAGGTAGGGGTCTGGCATCTCCAAGGTTAAGTCACAGGAAGGTCAGAAAGCACCCACAGGAGGTGAACACAGGCTTGCTGGGCCACCCAGCACAAGGGGACCCAGAGGGGAATTCAGCAAACGGACGTCTTTGGGCTTCTCCTCCTCCGTCACATTTCGTTCACATGATGATGCTAACTAAGGTGACAGACACTTTCTTTAAGCAGGTTTTTCCATCTGAATTCCTCTAGGCAGGGGGGGCGAGGGGAGGGTCAAAGGCTCTTCCTGAGTCTTTTGTTTCTCAATAACTAGCTTAACATGAATACCCCCAAAAAGGCGTACTTGGGGGTGGCAAAACTTTGGTCCCCCTCATTCTCCACGTCTGTTCGGGCGCGTGTCCCTGGCAGCGCTTAGGAAGCATGGCAGCCCTCGGTAACTGCTGGGTGTTAGGGGTCAGCCACACGGCCCGCATCTCCCCCGGCCTCAGAGCCCCAGAATTTGGGAATAAGCACAGAGGTCCGGGAGGCTGGGCCGCTCACACCGTGACCCCGGCCCCAGGAGTCCGGGCTCGGGGCTCCCTCCCCCACGAACACGGTCCCACCAGCTCCACGCCCACCTCCCGCCCCAACCTCCCCCAGGTCCGCAGCGCCCCCGACGGGCGGCACCACCGCTAGACCCTCCTCGGTCCCTTCGGACACTCACAGACCGCCCGGCCCGGGCCCGCTCCTCTCCCCTCCATGTTCCTCCTTCTCCAAGTTTGAATCTCCCGCCGCCGGCCACCGCCCCTCACTGTCGCCAAGGTCGGACAGGACACTTCCGGTCTGCGCGCGGGGGACTCTGGGATTTGTAGTTTCGGTCTGTGGAAGCACGCAGCCAGGTAGGGAGAACGAGTTCCGCCCTCCGCAGAAGAGAGGCGCTCAGCTCCTGGCGGTACCCGGGGTTGCTGTTCCTCCAGGGCTCCTTCAGCGCTAAACCGTCTTATTTCAAGTAGCTCCCGTCCCTGCCCTTGGCCCCTGGCATTTCCCCCTAGTATCCCCATTAACCCCGCTGTCCTTCTGATAGTATTGCTCGGTCCCGCTATGACCCCAAGCAGGGGAGAAACAGAGACTCTAGATGGCGGTGTCAAAACTTGTGGCTCCCCGGGACACGCTGGAAGAAGAAAAATTGTCTGGGGCGACACGTAAAATACACTCACACTATCGATAGCTGATGAGCTATAAATACATACATACATAAAAGGTCTGTGCATAATTTCTCTTTTTTTATTTTTCTTTTATGTAGGTAGTTCCCTGGCTGGGAATCGACCCCAAGCCGCGGTGTTGACAGCGCTGAAGCCCAGCCACTACACCACCAGGGAGCTCCCACATAATTTCTTTAATGTTTTAAGGAAGTTTACAAACGTGTGTTGTAAACTTTCCAAGCTGTCCTGGGCCACATGTGGCCCACACGCTGCGGGTTGGACAGGCTTGTTCTAGATGTTTGCAGCTTCTGGTGATAGAAATTCTGCTTCCTGCTTCCCCAGAAGGCCTGGAGGAGCACAGCTCCCAGAGAAGGAAAAGGCACACATGAGCCAGGCAGCTAGGCCTGTAGACAGTTGTGCAGAAATTGCTCAACTCAGCCAGAAAGTACCTGGATGAGTTACCCTCTTTGCTGGTGGGGACAGGGGTCCCTGGGCCTTTAGGGGCCAGGTGAATATGAAGAAAGGAGGTGTCAGTGGAGAGAAAATAGGTGACCCAGGATAAGCGGGGCCTCCCCTCTCAAGTCTCAGCATCCCATACCTCTCCCAACTTGAACTCCACCTTGGGAGAAAGCAGGAGGCAAACCAGACTGACTCACGTCGTTTCCACCACTGTAGTGGGATGGGGCCTTGAAACAGGAACTGCGTCGAGCTGTAGTTCTCACAGCCTGGAGTTACAGACCTTCACAGCCGTATGCAACGAGCCCTTATTACAGGCTGGCACTAGATTCAGCACCTTACAAGAACCATCTTACTTAATCTTCATGATACAGATGAGAAAGCTGAGGCTTGAACTTGCACACAACAAACTCTGGTAGAGCCAAGATTCCAACTATTCCAACTCAGTCCAACTCCAACCTCGAGTTCTTAACTACGATGTGCTATTATACCACCTCCAAGGCCACGGCCGTGAGACGGCAGAGGAGAGGCACCCCGGAGAGGGCTTTCAGAAGCAGAACTGGTAGGACTGAGAACTGGAGGAGAGGCGAGAGCCATGGAGGCCTACCAGGTTTCCAGTGTAGAGACTGGGTCGGTGATTTACCCACTAACACCAGGCACACTGGCTGGGTAGATGTGAGGCAAGAGGAATTTCGCTTGGACAAGCTGAGTCTAGCAGACCCAGAGAAGGGACAGTAAGGGGAGCCAGCCCCAGTGGGACATGGAAGCCCCGAGAGGGGAGCCTTGTAAGGTGTCAGCGACAACAGGGAGTCCAACGAGAAAGTGATTCAGAAGTGGTCACTAGATCATGGAGAGGTCATGGGAGCCTCGGTGAGCACCGTGTTGGTCCCTGTCACCACCCCAGGTCGTCCTCTTCCCTTAAGGGAAGCCTGCGTGCACCTCTGTGTCTGCCCAGGCTGTGCTCTGCTCCGGAAGGCCCAGCCCGTGGGCAGAAGCTGCCGGCCGCTGGGGGAAGCTGCCGCAGGCACAGCACAGTGGACACTCAGCAGAGGCTGCCCGCAAAGGAAGGTGAGCCTGACTGTTACAGCTCAGTGAAGACATTTGCCTTCTGATGCCACCACCCCTGGCCGATTAGGGCAGTCGGTGCTGGCGGTCCTGGGGCCTGCTGTCCTCTCATCAAGCAGAACTCAGAGGCTGCACATCAACAGCTCTGGGAAGAGGGGTGAGGGAGGCTCTTCTGATCTCCAGGCCTCTCCTGACCATTGATCTTTCACCCTGTCCCCCCCACCCCCCCACCCCGCGAAACCACCGCACAGAAGCACAGGGTGTAAGAGTGTGTGTGTGTGTTCACGTGTGCGTGTGTGGGGAAGCTTCAGGCCTCATCAAAGGGTGCAGTCACCGCCAGTGGAGGGGACTCCAGGCTACTCGGCTCGGGATCGGGAAACCTGGCATCTAATCCCAGCCCCACGATCCTCTGTGACCTCAGGCAGGTCCCACCTGCTCTCTGAGCCAGGTCCCCTCCTCTGTGAAATGAGGGGACTGGATCTATGATGGTTGACATTGTCCCTAGTAACAAGCCTCTGATGCTCCGACTCGTGGCTTCACGCAAGAACTCGAGGGAGTGTGTCTACAGGGGTGGGGAGTGACGGGACAGGCAGGGCGATGCGATGCAGCGATCTGTGCCTGGGCGCCAGCAGGGGTCAGCACGAAGATAGGGCAGCTGATCTGTCAATCAAAGAATTCGCAAGTGCGGGGCGGTACCTGGTTGTCTGGTAACCCCCCTCCCCCGACCCGGGGCTCTGGGAGGTAACCCAAGCCCGAGGGACCATTCCAGAAAGCCGACTGCGGAGCAGATCGAGGAGGTAAGGCGTCCTGTGGCTGGGGCCCCAAGACCGAGTGAGGGCAGGGTTCCAGGTGTTCTTAGGAGCGGGGGAATGTCTTTAAAAGGGGAATGTATCACCTCAACCTGCCTCTTCTAAAACGGGGGCCTTGCACAGCTCCTGGCACCTAGCAGGAGCTCACCGAGTGTGTGTTGGTGAGACCTGCACTATGACCTGGGACTAGAGCAGGTTCTGAGCAGGTGGGGGTCCAGTCGGCATCTTCATTGCGGTAGCATAGAGGTAACATTGCATGTACCATGCCACACGGTGCTCAGCGGCACCAAGTCCCCTCACATGGATTGAGACCCTGCCATGTGCCAGGCCCTTGCAGCTGCTCCAGATCTAATAGGGGAGATAGACAAGAAAGTTAGCAATGGCAGCCCCCCCCCCGTGACAAATGCTGTAAAGGACATAGGTGCTGGGGCGGGGCAGAAGGACCCCGCTGGTCAAGGGGAGGGGACTTTCTGAAGGAAGCTAGTCCCTGGACTGAGTCTCGAAGGAGGGCTAAGAAGTAGTCGGGACGCGGGAGTGAGTTGGTACGGTGCCCAGTGGGATGGACCAAGCAGTGAGGGAGTCTTGGAATCCTGGGGGTCACTCTGGGGCAGGGGGTAGGGGGACCCTGCTTTGAAGGAATGCAAGAGTGACATGCTGTCCTCCCCACTACCAGCACTATGTCTGCCCCCAACCCTGAGGGTACCCCACACGAGCTTGAGCCTGAACTCTCCAACTGCAAGAAGAAAGAGAAGAAAAGCAAGTGGCCAGAGCAGGAGGCCCGCATTCGAGCGCTGACCAGGGCCGGCCACGGCGCCCTGCTGGCCGGCCGGCACCAGGAGGCCTTGACCAGCTTTCAGAGGGCCTTCCTCCTGGCCTCCAAGGCCCCGCCGAAAAGCGACAGCCCTGTTCTCCGGGCCTGCGCCTTCAACCTGGGGGCTGCCTACGTGGAGACGGGGGACCCAGCCCGAGGCCTTGAGCTGCTCCTGCGAGCCCAGCCTGAGCAGAAGGCCCAGGGCAGGGGTCATGGTGACCAGTGTTTCAATGTGGCTTTGGCATACCACACCCTGGGTGACCTGCCTCAAGCTTTAGCCTGGTACCACAGGGCCCTGGGCCACTACCAGCCGCTAGGCGACCAGGGACAAGCCCAGGCAAATATGGGGGCCTGCTACCAGGCCCTGGGACAGCCGGCGCTGGCAGCCCACTGTCTGCAGGAGGCGAGCCGGGCCCACGCCCAAGCAGGGCGGCCCCGAGCTGCAGCCCTGGCCCTTGGGGATGCGGCAGGGTGCATGCTGCAGAGCCCACAGCACGGCATTGGGGAGGTGGTGCGGGCGCTGGAGAAGAGCTGGAGGCTGGCTGAGAGGAGCCCTGAGCAGGGCCTGCTGGGTGAGGCCCGCGGGCATGAAGGCAGGACGCGGGAGGTCAGACCTGGGTGCCCTGCGGGCCAGGAGAGGGGCTAGGGTCCCTGGGAGAGTGGGACGGGGACCATACCGTACAGCCCGGGGTGCCTCTGGCCTGGCTACCCATGACCCTGGCCTTGCCCTCTAGGGCACCACTACAACGACCTGGGCCTGAGCTACGCGCAGCTGCAGCTATTCCCACTGGCAGCAGAGGCCTTCCTGCGGGCCCTGCCCCTGTGCCCGGGGCCGGGCGAGGAGGCCACCGTGCTGCGGAACCTGGGCATGGCCCACAATGCCCTCGGCAACTACCGGCAGGCCCGGGACTTCCACCAGAGGGCCGCTGACCTGCATGGTGAGCGCCAGGGGCTGGGGAGTGGGGTTCAGACCGAGGGACTAAGGGAGGGGGTCAGCAGGGGCCCCAAGGCCGAAGCGTGGATGGACCTGGAGGACTAGCTGTGGAGCTGGGAACCCAGAACCAGGGGTGAGGCCTGGGGGTACAGGGCATGGGACAGCCAGAGGGACAGGGGGCTGGGTGTCCAGAGGCCGAGGCCTGGGGCTGAGCCCCGGAACAGCTGCTCACACCGGCCTGCCCGCCCCTCAGGGCTGTCGCCAGGCTCCGACTTGTCAGGGGCGGCCCTGAGGCCCAGGGCTGGGGCCAGCCTGTGCACTGGAGGTGTGGGCACCCTGCGGGGGCAGGGCCCTCTGAGGACGGACGGGCTCTGTCACCAGGCTCGGTGGGGCAGCGGTGGGAGCAGGGCCGGAGCTTCGGCAGCCTGGCGTTTGCGCTGAGCCAGCTGGGGGACCACGAGGCTGCCAGAGACAACTACCTGCATGCTCTGCAGGCCGCCCAGGACGCGGGTGAGGGCCAGGTGGGAGCCGGCAGCTGGGGGACGGGGCGGAAGCCAGTGGGGGTGGGGAGCACCCCGGAGGGGTGGGTCAGTGGGCAAGGGAGCCATGAAAGGACCTCTCAGGCCGTCTTCCCCAGGGGACACGAAGGGGCAGTGGCAGGCCTGCGAGGGTCTGGGCGCCGCTGCCGCCAGGCTGGGGCAGCACCATCAGGCCGTGACGTACTACAAGGAAGCGCTGGCCCGGTGTCAGGTGGGACCCTCCGTCCTGCAGCCCTCCCGGAAGCCCCCACCGGCTGACCGGCCTGCCTTCAGGCCTGGCCTCCTCCCCACCCGTCCCTCGTCAGACATGCTCTGGGCACCTCGTGTGCGGCCTCGGACACCGCCGTGGGGAGGAGTCTGTCTCTGTCCGCAGTTCTGGGCGGGACGCCGGCAGAGGCACGGGGACTGAGACGAAAGAGAAGGAAGGCCACGTCCCCTCCCCGCCTCCGTGTCCTGTCTCTGCCCCAATTCCCGGAGAACCCTGAGTCCAGGCCTGCCCCCTCGTCCCCTTACCCTCCTCCCCCCCAGAAGGAGCCCAGTTCCGTGCGAGAGCGGCTGGTGGCCAAGCTGGCGGACGCCATGAGGACCCATCTGGCCCGGGGTGGGCTGGCGCCGCTGCTCAGCCTGGTGAGCTGACCCCTGAGCCTGGGAGCTGGGGGTGGGGAGAGGCTGGAGGAGGGAGGGGTGCGGGTGAGCAGAGCTGCCCCTGTGCTCGCCGGCCCCAGGGCCAGCGTACTGGACACCTATTCCCTTTCCCGAGGCCACTTGGGGGTGGGAGGCAGGCGGGGGATCGCAGCCCGTGTCCAGCATGAGGGCTGTGCCAGGGCCGCGGCTGAGTGGGAACTGTTGATAGCTCAGTGGGTGAAGGCCCAGGGAGGGGTGCAGTCCAGGACCCGGAGCCGCTCGGTGGAGGAGCTAGCGTGCCAAGTCCCTGGCTGCAGTTCCCGAAATGGCCACACGATGGGGGCAGTGCTCCAGGGAAGTCCTCTCCCGGCTCCCCGCTCCGGGGGAACCGCTGAGGGTCTCCTCTGGGCCCCTGTAGCAAGCTCCTGTCTCTCCAACTCCTCCCTCAGAAAACCTCCCGCCCCAGGAACAGAAATTATATTTTAGCATTTATTATATTTATTTCAGAGGTTTTATATCTTCTCTTTAAAGACTAGGACACCTTATTTATAATTTGCAAACAAAACTAAGTTATCTTGGTATGGGAAGAGGACTGGATGGTGGGGGGCGTCACAGGATCTTGGTTCCTCCAAAGTTGGCCATCAACTTTCTGTGACCGTTCCTGGAGGCCTCTGGGGGTCAGGCTCTGGCCACATCTGTTGGGCCATGAGTTCCAACATGATAGTCCCTAGTTGGGGGCCTCAACAGAACAGAGGGCCATACCCCAGGATTTCGCGCTCAGACATGTGGCACAGCCCACCTGTCTGGGTGCTTCTCCCGTCTCCCTGGGTCACTGGGTCAGGAGGAGACGTACACTAGTGCGCAAGTCCACAGCCATTCCTCTCAAATGGGATTCCCTTTCCTGCCCTCATCCCCAGACCTCAGTTGCAGGAAGGCCCCAGGTTGCAGGTGGAGCCTGCCCAGTGGGGACCCCAGCCAGGGTGGGAAGGGGCCCCGCAGAAGTGCAGCACAGGTGAGGAGTGGGGGCGGGGTTTCGGGGGGGTGGGGTGGCCCTGGGGGGTGTTGGGAGGTGATAAGAGCAGTGTGGCAGGTGTGGGACCTCACAGGTGCCCCCAGGGAGGAGGGGGCCCAGCAGGCAGCCATGCCCCCTGGAATGCTCTGCCTGCTGTCCCCACAGGTGTTTAGGTGAGCGGGAAGACCACGAGGTAGAGGAGGCAGAGGGCTCCCTGAAGGCTCCTGAGACCAGCTGGCCCCTGCAGAGGCTGAAGCGTGAGTAGGTGTGGACTGTCCTGGCTGAGGGGGACACTCTCCCCACCATTTCCCTTCCCCACCCCAGGTCTGTCTGCTGCCCCCCTCCTGTTCTCCCATTTCTACTCCTCTCCAAAGACCCTGGCCCATTTCCCCGATCCCTTTTCAGAACCACCTCTCCCTCCTTGCTTCCCTGGCTTTCCGAACTTCTAGAACTTTCCATCTCAGAGCACTAGGGTTTGTTGGAGGCCTGCTACGTGGCTGGGAGCCTGCAGTTCATGAGTCTGTCCTCCCAGAGGCTTCCAACTCTGGGAGCGACTTCCTTGCTCCTTGTCTCCTTGTCAGTGTGTTTCCTTCCAGGCCCCAGAGAGTCATTCCACGTGCTGCCACCAACACCCTGGTGTGCCGAGCCCCTGCCCCACGCAGGGCGCAGTCCTTGGTGCACCCTCTGTGCACAGTGACTGACACGTCCCGACAACCCCCTCCTGGTCCTCTCTTCTGCCACAATGGTTCTTGGTTCCGAGGCCTGCCATGAATGTGTCCGTCCCTCTCCATCCAGGTCCAAGACCCAGGGCCCATGTCCCATCTGGAGGCCAAGGCCCCCCCAGAATGGAGTACCCTGGCCCCCAAGCCAATAGGTGGGTCCCTGAGGAAGGGAAGGAGGCCCGGAGAATGGATAGAGAGTAGGAGAGTACATGGCTTTGGACAGTTTTAATGGAGCAGGACTGCGCGGAGATGTGTGGTCTGCTGCTTGGGGACACATCGTGCCCTGGGCCTCTGTCTTTGCCCTTTAGCAACCTGAACCCTCACCCAGCTCTGAAAGCCCCGCGTGCCCCCTGCCTCCTGCACGGCCTGGCTGCAGGACGCAGAGAGAGGGAGGGTCCCGCTGAATGGGGGGACGTGCCCCGGACGCCTGCTCCCCACCGCCCTGGCGCCTCCCGGCAGAGGTAAGGGTCGGCGCAGCCCCAGCAGGCGGCCTCTGCCCTTCCCACAGCCACGCCCCCTGGCAGGCTCCGCCCCGCCTCCTTCAGGTGGTCCACGCAGCCCCAGGGCCCTGGCAGCAGAGACCCACGGAGGACACCCACCACTTCCGGCTTCTGCGCGGTCATGTGACCCTCCCCCGCGGTACCTTCTCCACACCTGGGGTCTCCGGGTGTTGGGCGCTGGACGGACACAGAGCACGAGTCAGCACGTGGGCTCAGAGCGGGCTGGGCCTTGCAGCCTCGGTTCCTCGCTTGGGGTTTTGGACTCAGTTGGCAAAAGGAAAATGGAAAATGGGCTGTGAATCTCCCTCTTTCTTCTTCCTGGACCCAAACCTCACGATCACCAAGGCCCCTGCCAGTCCCAGAAACAGTGGCTTCTTAGCAAGTCATCTTTACACGTGGCAAGTGGGATTCCCACACCATACTCACCAACCGCTGCACCCCGCTTCCTCCGTGAAAGGGCAGAGGTGGGGTCCTGGGGTCCATAGCCTGGAGGACAGCTGCTCCCAGCAGCCACAGCGGCCATGTCACTCGGCACTGACCCAGCACTTAGCACGGGTCGCACAGCGTGCTCTGGTGATTTCTCCTTCAGTCCCCACAGCACACGCATCCCCATTCCCAGGTGAGGGACACCGGGTTGAGTGGTCTACCCTCGCAGGGGGCACAGCCGGTGAGGACAGGAGCCCCTTCCCCGAGGCTGTGTGGCTCTGCTCCCCCCACCCCTGCCCCCGGCAAAGATACTGATGCTGGGTGTCTGTTATTATAATTTGTGATGCAATTAAATATATGAATCAATGAGCCAGGAGTGTGAGAACAAGCACTGTTTCTGTGAACACTATGCGAAAGCCTTGGAAGCCTCGTTAAGGTGAGTCACTTCAAAAAATTTGTTGAATTCAATGTGCACAAGGCGAGTATCACAGGTTGGGAGAAACAGCATAAAGATCTAGATGAATTTGGCACTCAGACTGCCTCAAACATGCCATCTACATTGTGGTCCACCGTAAAGAAGCAAACTGCAAACTGCAAACTGCAGGTGATGCAAAACCTGGTGAGGCCTACGGAAGAAAGGAGACAGAGAACCACAATCATCAGCTCCGTCCCTCAAAGGACAGGGCCTGGGCACACTCTGACAGAGGGCAGCACCTGCATCTCTTCTTTTCAGTTCAAACAGGATAATCCACCCCTGAGCATCTCAGGTAAGAGGGCTTCTACTGTACCGTGAACTACTTCACAATGAGATTTTGAGAATTCATTACAATATTTGTGCCAGGCTCAGGAAGTAGGTGCTAAGGGCACAGCTGTTAAGCTTCCTTACATAAATGGAGGGTATTAGCTTGTCAGGCTGTCTTGTCTTTATTAGGATGCAGGTTCACCAGCTGTAACAAAAGCCAATAGAACGGTGCCTTTAACCACAGAGAACTTTTATTCCTGGCTCTTGTGAGCAGCCTGGGGCTGGCACAGTGGCTCTGTGATGGTTGGGGGGCCAGGCAGGGTGCTGTGCCACCCTCGTGGGATCTCCATCTCAAGGTCTAAGTGGCTGGCCCAGCCCCAGCATGGTATCTTCACTGCAGCCAGGAAGGGCAGGAAGACATGCATGATTTTAAGTGTGTGACCTGGCAGTTGGCATATATAATTTCTGCTCGCGTCTCATTGGTCTGTTTAGCCCCATGCTCATGCCTAGCAGCTGCAAGGGTCACTGGACAATGAAGTGTGTAGACGGGCAGCCAAATGAAACTCGAGGGTTCTGTTGCCGAAGGAAAAAAGGAACACGAATTTGGAGGGACAATAGCAGCGTCTGCCACATGAGGGGTGCCAACCCAATGTCGACCATCACCGACTCTCCCACTTAGCAACTGCATCATCTTAGAAACTTACTTCTCTCGGCCACTCAATTTCCTTGTCCGGAACACGAGGATAAAAGTGTATCATAGGAGTGACGGGGTTAAGTTAGATAATACATGCAAAGCAGATGCCCAATCCCTGGTCCCTTCCTACGTTGGTTTTGAAGGCATTTCCCAAAGAAAACCCCTGAAGTTTGAAGGGCAGCAACAAGGTAGAGCAGATCCTGGGCATCGCCTCCCGGGAAGGGCTGAGACCCGAGCTGCAAGGGGAAGTGCGTGCAGCGGGGCGCGCGGAGGCGGAACCCAGTGCGAGGCGGAACCCTGTGCGCACGGCGGAACGCGCGGAGCGGAAGGCGCCTACGGCGGAACGCGCGGAGCGGAGGGCGCCTACGGCGCGCACTTCCGGTCGGCGTCTCGGGGGCGGGTGGGGCGCCGGGCCTGTGCCTGGGCGGGCCGGTGGCGCGCTGTGTGCGAGTCGCATGTCCCCGCTGCGGTCGCTGCTGGGGCTCGGACTGTTGGTGGCGGGCTCGCGCCTGCTGCGCGTCAGAGCCCAGGCTGCCGCCTGTCGCGCAGGCCCCAGCTGGTGGGGGCCTCCGCGGCCGCTGTCGGGCGGCCCCGGGGACCCCGAGGTCATGGCGAGCACGGCGGTGAGGTACCTGAGGTAGGCGGGGCTCCGCGCGCGGGCGCCAGGCTGGGGTGGGTGGCTCGCCCCACCCGGCGGGTCCCGCAGCGGCGGAGGCTCAGGCTTCGGGTTTGCTCAGCCAGGAGGAGGCCCAGGCCGTGGACGAGGAGCTATTCAACGAGTACCAGTTCAGCGTGGACCAGCTTATGGAGCTGGCCGGGCTGAGCTGTGCCACAGCCATTGCCAAGGTCAGTGGCTCAGCTGTCGACCCAGCCCCGCGCTGGGCCGCGTGGAGTGGGAGGAGAGCTGGAGCAGCCTGGGCTGTTCCGGCCCTGAGCCCCTCTGACCCCACCTGCAGGCATACCCCCCCACGGCTATGTCCAGGAGCCCCCCTGCTGTCCTGGTCATCTGTGGCCCCGGGAACAATGGAGGGGACGGCCTGGTCTGTGCACGACACCTCAAACTCTTTGTGAGTGTGTGGGGGTGGGTGCGGAGGGGGAGGCTTCCAAGATCTGGGCTTGAATCACCCCTTTCCTTTCCTCATAGGGGTACCAGCCAACCATCTATTACCCCAAAAGGCCAAACAAGCCCCTCTTCAGTGCCCTGGTGACCCAGTGTCAGAAAATGGACATCCCCTTCCTTGGCGAAATGCCCGCGGAGGTAGGTGCTGCAATGCAGTGCCCCTTGGCCACAGTGACCAGGGTATTCTGCCCATCCCTCAGGCTGAGCTCCTCTGCTCACCTTCCTCCCCAGACCACAGGCTCTTGGGGGGACAGTACACTTTACAGATGGACAGACTGAAGTACAGCAAAGGAAGTGGTTTGTCCAGACTCACAGACCAGAACCTGGCCTTCCTGACCCCGTCTCAGGCTGTCCCACACGGTGGCCTCCCCAGGGGCAGGCGGGCAGAGCTCGGTGTCTGAACTCAGCTGGGCCTGACTCAGGCCTTGGAATGCCATCTGAGTGACGCAGAATCCTGTTGGTGACTCTGAGCAGTCCGGGTGCAGGGGACAGCCCTGTCCTGGCTGACGTCCTTCCCGCTTCCTGCCCCGCCACAGCCCATGCTGGTCGATGAGCTGTACGAGCTGGTGGTGGACGCCATCTTTGGCTTCAGCTTCAAGGGCGACGTTCGGGAGCCCTTCCGCAGCATCCTGAGTGTCCTGCACGGGCTCACCGTGCCTGTTGCCAGCATCGACATTCCTTCAGGTGCTGAGTCCGAGTGGACTGGGGGGACTGGGGCCCTGCCCTGACTCATTGTGGGTACCTGGGAGTCCTGACTCTGGACCCAAGGCTATGCTGAGTCTAGACATGCAGAACACGGCTTTACGTGCCCCACAGCAGGGCTGGAGCAGAGCGGTCAGGAGTGCCCTTTACACACTGGCCTGCAGAGACGGATGTGAGCCCCTCAGGCAGGATACAGGGGCTCCCATTCTTTAGGACATGGCAGAGTGAGGCTTGGAGGGGGCCCAGACAGCGGGCCTCTTCCTGATGTCACCTTCCCTCCAGGATGGGACGTGGAAAAGGGGAACCCCGCAGGGATCCAGCCCGACCTGCTCATCTCCTTGACTGCGCCCAAGAAGTCCGCTGCCCACTTCACTGGTCGCTACCACTACCTGGGAGGGCGCTTCGTGCCCCCTGCTCTAGAGAAAAAGTACCAGCTCAACCTGCCACCGTACCCCGACACTGAGTGTGTGTATCGTCTGCAGTGAGGGAAGGGGTGCTCTCCCCAATAAAGACTTGGTGCCTCTTCTGTCTCCCTGGAGTCCTGGGAGCTCTGCCAGCGTGGAGGTCAGAAGTGAAAGTGACACTGGGCACAGTCCCGTCTGGGGGTGGAACGAGAGGTGACTGGCATCTCGGGGTCATGAAAACTGCCTCAGATGCTGAGGCTCCGGGTGAGGGTGCTTGTCCCTTACACTCATGATAGGGTGGGATGAGGTCCTGTAAGCTGTCCCCTTCCACGGAAGTGTAGCAAGACCCCAGGAGTCTCTTCAGAGGCCTCCAAGGACATTGGGGGTGGGTCTGCCGGTCAACAGAGAGGCCCGGAGCCCGAGCTGTTCAGTCACCTGGTTCATGACTGCCCAGGGACCCAGATTTATTGTGTCTCCCTCAGCCTTCACAGCATTGCAGTCAGGACATTTTGCCCAGGTGTACGCTTGCAGCAGGGCTGCCCCCACCACCCAGGGGCACTGCATTGCCGTCCCCTGCACGCCCTGTCCCTCAGCCGGTCTCTTGCCGGCATGAGTCCCTAATGTCTGCATCAGAAGCTGCGAAGGGGACAGTGTCCACTCAGCTGCAGGTGGCCCTACTTGTGCCGTTCCCTGTGGGCGGGGCTCCCACTGGCCCGGTGCAGACCCGCCTGCGCTCAGGTCCGAGGACACACCGACCAGGCCCGCCGCGCCTGACCTCAGTCTCCCCGCCTCTTCTCTGCGCCGAGCCCCGCTCCTGCCTCCTCTGCGCGCCGTCGCCGCCGCTTTTCTCTGCGCCTGGAGCGGTCCCCTGACCTGCCGTCCTCTCCGTCCCTCCCTTCCAGGATGTCCCCCGCCACCTCCCGCCGCCGCCTGGCCTTCTTGCTGCTGCGTCTGCCCGCGGTGCTCCCAGCTTCCCCAGTCCCAGCACCCGCCGCGGCCTCGCCCTCCTCCTCCGCATGCGCTGGGCTCCCGCCGCCCTCGTCTGGGAGTCCCGGCTTCTCTTCCTGCCGCCGCCGCCTCCTGGGGGGCTGGGCCGGGCATTCTGCCCCCGCCTCCTGGCACCCTGTGGCCGCCGCCCCGCTCCCATCCGTGAGCCCCTCTCCTTGCCGGTGCCTCTCCCTCCTGCTCTTCCCGACGCGCTGGTGTCCTGGGCGCTCCGTGTCTGCGTGCCTCTCAGCCGCTGCCTCCTGCTTCCTTTTCTTTTTATTTTCTTTGAGGGGCTGGTTCTCGGCCTGCACTTGAGGGGCCCCGGGGCCCTTGCCTCGGAGCTGAGCCAGGAAGGCCTGCTCCTGGGCCTCCAGCCGAGCAAGCTTCGCCTTCATCGTGATCCCCAGACGGGCGGCCCTGAGGCACACAGGCAGGTCAGTGGCCCCGTCCTGATGCTAGCAGCTGCGGAGAAGGGGGCCCCAGCCACCCCCAGGGCCGGCATGCGGGGGTGGGGAGGGCGCCCCGCGCAGCGCTGTGGCTTACTTGTGTGCAGTTCGCCCCTCGCAGGCGCGGAGCAGCATCTCATCAGTGAGGCTGTGGGGTCACAGAGAGGGATCAGGACCCGTGGGGGGCGGCCTGTCCTCCCCCCACCCCGGGGGCACGGGTCAGGGTCAGCTCCGCACGGTCCCCACTTCCTGCCCGCCCCCCCCCCCCCCCCCAGTGCTAAGTGAAGTCTCACATCGCTGGCGGCTGTGGCACTGGGGTGTCGTCCTCTCTGCAGCTTCCGAAGTCCTCGTCTGGCCTCTCCCCACCTGAAGTCAGCGTGGCCTTCTAGGAGGATGGATGGGGGGGTGCGGGGGAGACAAGGCCCACTCAACACCATGCCACCCACTCCCTCCTGGGAGCCCCAGGGGTACACAGCCTTCACTTTGGGCAGGAGGCGGACTAGGGGAGGAGCAGTCCTGGCCTTCCGCTCACAGCTGGCCCAGGGGCAGAACCAGGGAGGAGGACGTGCTCTGGGTCACTATGTCTGAACAGTGGGACGGGTACCCGGGTGATCATCCCATGGTGCCTGTAACAGAAATGGCACCCTGCCCCAGTACCCATGCACAGTTCTTTACCCGACCAGACCAAGAACCTACTATGACAAGCTGTGGTGCAGGGTGGGGGACCAACGATGGGTCCAGCCCAGGTGGACTCTATGTGGTGACGGGAAAGGGGTACGGCCAAATACAGGCGGTGATGATGACAGTGTCACCTGTGCTAGAGGAGGGGGGGGCCTGCCCAGGCTCCAGGGTCTGGGGAGCAGTTTGACAAGAAGAAACCAGCAGGGAGAGGGGGACAGAAGCAGGATGTCCCAGACAGGGCACAGCACGTGCAGACACCAGAGGTGAAAACACAGCTCCTTGAAAACAGATTCCGGCTGGCTGGGGTGGAGGGCTCCCAAGAGACGTGCAGGGGATGGGCTGCAGGGGGCGGCGGGGACGGGTGTGAAGGTCAGGTGAACCAGCATGACCCATCTGGACGGTGTCGCCCTATGTCAGGGAGTCAGGGACACTGCCACATGCCACAGGCTGCTCTGTGCGGAATGAACTGGCGGCAGGGAATGAGTACGAGGCCGTGAAATGTTAGGCAGGAGATGGCCACAGAGACGCCAACAGGAGACGCGCTAGGTGCCACGCAGAGCCCTCGGCACGTACGAGGAGACCGTTAAACGTCCGCTGTCCTGTCAGCCGTGGCTAGCCAGCGGCAGGCTCTCAGCAAGCCCCTCCCCCGCTTCCGCCAAGGAGCGTGGTCAGGTAACTGGTCAGGTCTCCTCTGGCTTCCAAGTCCTCCGAACTGGATGTAACCTCCCTGGCCCCCTCGCACTCCCCGCTGCTGTCCCCTTGGTGGGCGGCAGGGAACGTGCAACCTGGAGGCCTTGCTTCTGGCCAAAGGTCTGGGCAGCTGATGAAGGCTGGTCACAGGACCCCGGTATGTGAGGACACCCTGAGGACAGGGAAGGCCCCAGGAGAGAGCAGGGAAGGACACGAGGCTGGCAAGTCGTGGGTCCAGGATCTCGGGCAGAACTGGCATCCTTAGCCACTCCCCTCCTCAGTGTCACCCCAGCCTCATACCTTCACAAACTTCTGGTACAGCATGTTGGGCTTGGGACCACGATGACGGGTGGTGTCCTTAGAAAGGCGCCTTATCTGCACTCCGTCCTGGGGGAGGTGTCAGTGAGTGGTGACGCGCTGCGTCCCAGGCCCTCCGGTGCCAGGTGCCCATCTCGGTCCATACCTGCTTCGTTTCCACCACCAAGCTGGCCGCTGTCTGGTTGAAGAGCTCAGTCCACCAGTGGTCCGTGAACTCCTTGGCAGGGTCATGTCCCACCTGCCAGAGGGGGGCAGCATGAACTCCGAGAACCTGCCTCCCCATCCTCAAGGGTCCCCGTCTCCCACACCCCCAGCCTTACCCCGTGAGTGTCCTGCTTTAGCGTCACCCTGAGGGCCTGGGTGATTCCGTCCTCCTTCCGGCCCAGGCCTTTGCCTGCACAAGACAGTGAAGACTGGGCTGACCTGCCTGGCCTGAGCCCTCAAGGCCCCCCGCTCCAGCACCGGGCATAACCGTGCCTCCTAGAAGCACCCCAATTCCATTCTTTCTGGCACCCCTGTGCAGCCCCCTGCCTGTGTCCTGAGCTATCTTCCTTCATGACCCTTTCAGGACAGTGGTCATGTTTCTCACTCTCCTGACCTCCCAACCTCTTCTTTCTTACGATTCACTGTCAAGTATTTTCTCTTCTTCCCTTTTCTGGAAATCAAAACTTTCCTTTGCAAACTTTCCTTCCAAACGGCTTTCTCTCCTACAGCTGAACGGACTGCACAGGGCTCGTGCAGGTGACACCTCTGCCCTGGACAGAGGGCAGGCAGGGGCTTGGGGGGATGTGGGGGCACCCATTGGGGATCACCATGAGTCCATCCATGCTTCAGCAGCTGCTCCTCGGCAAACTTCATCCCACGACTCTTGACCTCTGAGGTGACACTCATGGTGAGAAAACAGTCCCTGTCCTCAGGTCCTCGCCAGAGAAGAAGAGGTCACTGTCACCCCTTTGGGAAGAAAGGGGTCAGTGCCCAGATCAGCCATCAATACATCCTGATGGCTCTTTCCTAAACCTGAGGCCAGGCAGAGGAAGGAGGCTGGTCCTGGCGGTGCCCCTGCCTGACCATGAAGAGCTCACCACGTGCTAATTTGTGTTCAGGATTCATGGGCTTCACGCAGGTTACTTCCCTTCACCTTCCCAGCCCGGACGACTTCCTGAACTCTCCATTCAGGAAAGTACTGTGACCCCTATTTCCCAAAGAAGGAAATGAAGGCCAGAGCGGTTCGGTGCATTGCTCAAGGCCATGCAGCTAACGTGTGTAGAATGCGGGCCCAGGCAGCCTGTCTGCAGAGCCCCCACTGTACAGCACCAGGTGAGAACAAGCCAGGAGATGCCTTTCCCCCTGAGCTGTCCTAGTACTTACCTCCTGTGCCTATGCCTCTTCCCGACTGCACTGTCCCTGAATCTTGTTGAGCGCCCCCTTGCACCTACCCAGCTTAGGGAGGGCGCTCTTACTGGAAATGTAATGCCTGACAGGTGGGTTACCCATGACACTGTCCCACTGAACTCTGACAGTCCTGGGAGACAGCTGTCATCCTTCATTTATAAGCCAGGAAAGCAAAGCCTGGCTCTCCTGCCTGGGGCTGCACGTTTGGTAAGGGATGGACTGGGACCATGAGCCCAGGCTGCCCGGGTCCAAAGTGGTCCTCCTCCGGGACCCCAAAACGGCATCATCAAATGCACATACCCAATTTACCTCTGAAATGGTCAAGATGGCTTATCACACAAGACATTCAAAACTAAAATGACCGCTGCTGACTTTACTCACTAAGGCCAACCTGCATTAAGGTCAGTTGTCACAGGCATTCAGGCCATTCTCAAGGCTGATGAAGGGCATGACTGTAGCAATCCCGTGGCCTTTCCAAATGACAGCTCTGAAGGGGAAAGCCTTCATGTGAGTTTAAGAAGGTCTAGCAAGTATGCTTTACAAAAACGAGACACATCACCGTCACCCCTCCTAGATGTTATAGATTTGGCTTGAGAACGATGACCAGTCTGGTGAGGCATGAAGAACAGCAGATTGAGAATGACTCCCACTTCTACTCACGTTGATATTGTTAAAGAGAAGTAAAGTTCAAAGTAAAACTCAAAACTCTTCTCAGAAATCCTCTCCGATCTGTCAGGCCCCCGAGTTCACACATAGTCACGACATGTGCGTTTACTGAATGCCAGCCCGTTGCTACCTGCTTCATGCAGATCATCTCATCTATCCCCCCAACAACCCTGTTAGGAGGGGGCATTACTGTGCTTTACAAACGACGACACAGCACGCAGAGGTTGGGTTTCTTGCCCAAATCAAACAACTGTCAAGAGGTGGGTCCGGGATCTCAGGCATTCCAGAACTGGCTCCTTAGCCACTCCCCTCCTCAGCGTTCCTCAGCTCGCTATGCCTTCTGCTGTCAGCCTATCGCTTGTCGCCGTCATTCGAAACAAGGCGCCCTGGAAGTCAGAGCCGGACTTCACCCCCAACCCCCGTGCACTTGCTGCAGCGCCAGGAACCGAGAACGTGGTCAGCCGCTATCTGCTGAACTACTGATGAGTGGGGCAGGTGAGATGGGGGCTGGGACGGACTTATGGCCACCGGTGGACAGGAGCAGCTAGGTCCCAAGCTGCGAGCACACTTCCCCTGCGCTTCCCGAACGCGTTCTGGAGCCGAGGGAGCCCGGAGCACACTTCCCACAGCGCTGCTGACAGCGGCTACCCCACCCCGGGTCTCCCTTCTCCTGAGGTCTAGGTTCCAGCCCTCCTGCCGCGACCCCACGTGGGCTAAACGACTCTTTCCAGCCCCTTACCGTCACCGCAGGACGCCCTCCGCGGAAACACGAGGCCGCGGCTTCCCGGGAGCCGCCATGTTGACGGAAGTGACGTTAGGCCCTTCTAGGCTGTCGAAACCATAGAGATGTGCGCCGAAGTTCCGGTCCTCCCCGGCGGTGGGCGCATGTGCCGCGTGGTTGCCATGGAAACAACCCCAGAGCGTGCCGGCTCCCGGAGGTTGCCCCGTGATGGGTCCGCTTGCAGCCCCGCTGCAGGCCCTGAGCGCCTGAAGGCTCTTCGGTCCCATCGGGGCCTCTCCGGATGCGGAAAAGAGCTTTGGGGCCCACACTGAGCCAGCCCCAGGGGCCAGCACGGGGCGGGGACCTGAATAGACTTCTCCGAAGAGGACAGACAGGTGGTCAATGGACGTGAAGGGATGCTCACCATCACTAATCGTCAGAGAAATGCACAGCAAACGACAAGGCGCTGTCACCTCACACCTGTCAGAATGGCTAGCGTCAGCAACTCAAGCAACCACCGTTGGCGAGGACGCGGAGAAAAGGGAGGCCTCGTGCACTGTTGGCGGGACTGCTGAGTGGTGCGGCCAGGATGGGGGTTCCCCAAAAATCAAAAATAGGGGTTCCCTGGTGGTCTAGTGGCTAGGCTTCGGCGGCCTGGGTTCGATTCCCAGCCAGGGAACTACCCTCTGCCAAAATAAAATAAAATAAAATAAAATAAAAAATAGAACCACCTATGACCCTGCAATTCCATTTCTGCGTATTTATCCAAAGAAATTGAAAACACTAATTCAAAAAGGTGTGTGCCTCCCCGTGCAGCATTATTTACACCAGCCAAGAGGGAAGCAGCCGACATGTCCAAGGACAGGCGTCTCATTAAATAAATGATAGCGCAGACACCGACTGGAATACTGTGCAGACGAGTAAAGGAAGAGGCGAGATTTATGTCATGTGCTGAGAGGACAGGTGCTCACAACGTATTATTAGGTGACAAAAGCAAGACGGGACAGTCTATAATGTTACCTCAATTCAATTAAAAATAGATGTGCATGATGTCTATTTCTATTTATCTGCATTCTTGTGTAACAGATTCTTAAGAACTTTCTGTTTTGTTTCATATGTGGGTGGTTCCCTGACCGGGAAGCGAACCCAGGCCGCAGCACTGACAGTGCCGAAGCCTTAGCCACTGCGCCACCAGGGAACCCCCAACTTGAGGACTTTCTGTGCAGACACAGAAGTTGAACACTTGTTGGGTGGGGACGTGAGAAGGAAGGAAGGGAGGGAGCCGCTGGAAGGACGTCCTTAACCCCGAGAAGGCACGGTCCGAGGGCTCCCGCTGACCAGGCCGCTTCCTCCCCGAGCCCACGGCTGGGCCCCTGTGGGCTGGAGGCGCACCGCGTCCTCCCCTCAAGGAGGTGGCGTCTCCAGGGAAGCGGGGCCGGCCCTCCGAGGGGAGCAGGGAGCCCTAGGGTGTTGCTTTCAACATAGGGAAGCCGAGAAGTGGGGAAAAAGCAGTCCCCAAAGTTAGGTTGTTACCTCACGCCGGAGACGTACTTAGCTCATTAATGAGGCAACGGGGAAGGGGACAGGGGAGCTGCTTCGAAGAGCATTCAGGAAACCGGGGTCTGTGCAGCCAACAGGGAGGAGTGAGGACATAGGACAGCTGGTTTAGACGGAAACATTTCTAAGAGAACGGAATCAAGACATAGTCCTCAGGGGTTCTTTGTGCATTTATGAAACGGTTCTAGGCTTTCCTGGCTGCCAGGCTCAGCCTCTTCTGGCTTTACGTACCGGGGACTTCCCAACCCCAATCCAGAGGCGATCTGGGGAGAGAGGAGGGTGGGCCATCGGCCTGGGAACGGTGGCAGTGACGCGGAGCCGTTACACCACCCCCTCCGCCCCCGCCCCCGCCGTCTGTTCGTTTGAGCTGGGCGGAAGCCAGACGGTCCGGATCAGGGTGTCCTGGCCCAGGAGACAGGCGGTTATTTGTCTGTTTGTCCTTCTCAGGGAGGGGGGAAGGGCTTCGGGACAGGGACGGGGCGGACAGGGACAAGAGAGTCAATCAGGTCCCTAGAGTGCCCTCCGGTATCACTTCTGGCCCGGTGAACCCCCCTTGCCCGTCTTCCCGCTGGGAGAGTGGAGAATGGGAGCGGAAGAGGGAAGCATCGGGAAAAGCAGCACGGGCCAGGCTGGACTCCACCGCCGCGTGCTGCCCTGCAGGCCCCGGCCCCTCCGTCTCCTCTGGGTCGGCTAACCGAGGCGGCGCCCCGGGCCCCCTCCGGTCCTGAAGGTTCTACAGCACGGAACTCGCGGTGCAGGGTTGCAGGGACGGGTCGGCCGACGCGGGGGGACTCAGAACATTTGTCATGGCCGCTCAGGAGGGGGCCCTGCTCCTGCCCTGACAGCGCACAAACCCCGAAATGGGCCCATCGTGGGCGCTGGGAAGGCCCGCCACGTGCTGCGTGCACAGGCCGAGCTGGCGCAGGCTGTCGCCTGTCCATCACACCTTCCGAGAGACGTTCCAGAAAGGGGCTTAGAAGCAAACTCCAACGGGAGCTCAGCCTCCGGAAAGACCTTCCTAACGGGAGGGGCGTCGGACAGGTGGCTCCCCACGCGGGAGCCAGGAAGGCCACCTCTCTGTCTCAGAGACCTTTCCAAGAGTTGCCAAAAGGGCACTATCGAGGAGGACCCCATTTCAACCGCCTCACCCCACTGTCAGTTCTTGCCCTAAGGCCGCCCCCACCCAGGCCCTCCTTCCGGTGGCGTGTGCCAGCCCGTCCCGCACCCCACGTCCCCAGCTGTTGACGTTTTGTTGCCGTTACCCGCAGGACAAAGAAAGGGCCCCTGTTGTTCAACAATGGGGGGGAGACGGAGACAATGGGAACTTGTGCTTCCGATGGGGCGGGGACAGAGGAGGACAGGACAGACAGATGAAGGGGGGGGACTGGACAGAGGGGCCAGGTTTCTTGAAGCAGCTGGAGGTCCTGCGAGTCTGGTGCCCACCTTGAGAGCCTCTTCCCACAGGCAATGTGCACCCCGGCACCAGAGGGCAGAGGTGAGGCTTGGATGGGGCAGGGCCAGAGGAGGGGTGTCCCTTAGCTGGGTCCCCATGGAGGAATGGAGGTGCTGGAGCCTGACAGCTACGGACCTTTGGGCCTCACCTGTAGCTCATCCCATGCCCATTGGTGCAACACCCACCTATGCCCCTTCCTTTGGTCCGTGGGCATCCGGAGCTGCACCCCACACCCTCACTCTTCGAGGTGACCGTTCCTGGTCGCCTCCTTTACCCACTGTCCTTTTGTGGGTCCCCAGCGCTCACCCCAACCCCCCAGATGCAGTGCCTCGTCACAGGGCTGGACACCGGTCACTGAGCCCGGCTTAGTGGAGTGGTGGGTGGCACCTTGGCTCCCTCTGTGAGCTTAGGGCAGAAGGCTTTCCTCAAAGGTTCAAAAGCAGCGACCAGGCGCCCACGGCCTGGGCTGTAAGGTGCCTGCACCGCGGCGGCGCCAGGCAGCTCCTGCACGGGGACCCTGTTGCTCCACCTGGACAGAAAGCTGCCGATCTGCGCGCCCCCCATCGCCGTGACGAGAGCGGCATTGACAGGTAGGCCCTGAGCTGTCGGCCCCCTCGTTCTGTGAAGGGGGTGGGCACCCGCCTCGCGAGACAGACACAGGGGCTGTGGTTAGGGGCATAAGCCCCCTAGATCCGGATTCGAACCCCGGCAGACCCTCCTCCTCAAGTGGCTGGAGCGCGCCCAGTTCGCTGCAACGTGTGCACCCTAGTCTGAGCACGTTCGTGGGTTCCCACGCGGAGGGCCGAGGGGTGGGCGAGAGAGCGCACGAAGGTGCTCACAGCCGGGTCAGCCGCGTGACCGTTAAGTGGGTTCGTGCCAGCTGCCATCATCGCGGTCCCTCAGCCAGTTCCAGGGCGCCCTGTCCCTGCGCAGGGAAGTGGTGCTCTCGCTCACGTCCCTGTCCCAGCCGCTGTCCCTTCTAACACTGGGAAGCCCTCTCTGTGCCCGCCACCATTGGCTGCGTTTGCAGGAAGGCGGAACTGAGCTCCTCAGCTTTCTCCTCCTCCGTGTTGCCTCCCTTTCCCCGGGTCCCAGCTCTGCGCCCCAGAAGTCCTCAACGAGCTAGTCAGTAACGCACGTGCACGTGCAGACACACGCATGCCTTTAGCACCTACTGTGTGCCAGAAACTAGGCTGGAGCTGCAGCGACGAGCCCACACGCGCACGGCCCTTCCGTAGCAGCAGGCGCAGGTTTGCGTTGTTGCAGGCCTGCTTTGCCCGAGGTCCTCACAGCTAGGCCGGCAGAGAGGGGGTGCTGTTACCCACGCGTCTGCCATGCACAGAGGTTAAGTAACGTGGTCGGAGTCGTGCAATTAGGAAGCAGAGGAACCGGATTTTAAGAGTGAGCAAAACTAGGTTAAGGGGTCCTCAGTTTAAAGAAGACATGGTCACGGTGATGAAAAGGCAAAGACCAACGACTGAAAAGGTTACGGTCGACGTCTTCCTAAAGTAACATCACGTTCTTTATGACTCCTGGAAGCCTGGCTGGTACGGCCCACAACGGCATAAGCAGGACTTCCAAATTCAGTTTGTTTGCTGCTAAGAAAAGTCCTCCTGAGGAGAAGAGCCCCGGGCAGTAGGGGACTGAACCACAGTGCAGTGTGGGGTGGGGGAGAGGGCAGGCTCCCCTGAGGAGGCCCCCGCCGAAGCCTGCGAGGAGGAGGTGACAGTGAACTGCAGAGCAGGGCCGGGGGCACAGGTGGTGAGGTGCGGGGAGAGGCCGGACCCCGGAGAGCCTGGGAAGTCCCCGGGGCAACAGGGAGCCACTGTCTTAAGCAGGAGAGCGCTCAGATCGTATTTACTCTGACTTCAGATGGGAATGGGAGCTGGCAGTCCAGAGGGCAAGATTTGGGAAGTGGCACTTGTGCTGAGAAGGGGATAGGTAGGGGAGGTGCTAAGTCAGGACTTGTTGGCAGAAGGGACGAGAGAGGAAGGGGGATGGGCAGGGCTGGGGGGTTGCTACTGACCCCCTCCCCCATCACCTTCCTCCTGCCACCAACGTAAGCCCCTTTTGCTGCCCCCATGGCTTCCAGCCGGACAGTCCCCTCCGAGGAGTACCTGATGGGATTTCATCTCGTCTGCTCCCCACTGCCCCGCACCCATTCCCTCAGTCCTAAAGGGCCACCCTTTGTGCCCTGCAGGTCGAGCTTGGCTGACCCGCCATCATGCCAGGCTGGCTCAGCGTCCCCACACTCTGCCACTTCCTTCTCCCTTGGGCCTTCACCATCTTCTACAAAGCCCTGGGGGATTCAGGTAAGACCTTGGCCCCGCCCAGAATCTGGGTCACAGGGGGGCGGGGGAGGCTCCAGGTGTGGGGAAAGCTGGAGGGGCGGCCGTTGGAGATGTCCAGGGAGTGAGAGTCAATGTGCCCGGTGGGAAGTGGAGGAGAGGGTGGGGGAGCCTGGTCTGCATGGGCACTTGGGACAGCGGGGGTCAGGGGGTTTCTGCCACTGTGGCCCCCTCTGCTCAGCACCCTACCGGGATCCCCACTACCTCCTGCCCCCCATCCACGAGGTCATTCACTCTCGTCGTGGGGCCACGGCCACGCTGCCCTGCGTCCTGGGCACCCCGCCTCCCAGCTACAAGGTGCGCTGGAGCAAAGTGGAGCCGGGGGAGCTCCGGGAGACGCCCATCCTCATCACCAACGGACTGCACGCCCGGAACTATGGGGCCCTGGGGGGGCGAGCCAGGATGCGGAAGGGGCATCGGCTGGACGCCTCCCTGGTCCTGGCGGGCGTGCGCCTGGAGGACGAGGGCCGGTACCGCTGTGAGCTCATCAACGGCCTGGAGGAGGAGAGCCTGACGCTGACCCTGCTCCTGGAGGGTGAGGCCCTGGGGTTCCAGCCCCGCCTCTCCTGCGGGGAGGTTCGGGTCTCCCAGGGCCCCCGACAGCATCTCCCCCGCGCGCTCCTGGGGTTCGCCCTCCAGCCCTCTCTGCGCCCCCTTTCCTCCCCCCTGCACTAGGCGTGGTGTTTCCGTACCAGCCCAGCCGGGGCCGGTACCAGTTCAACTACTACGAGGCGAAGCAGGCGTGCGAGGAGCAGGACGGACGCCTGGCCACCTACGCCCAGCTGTACCAGGGTGAGCGGCCGAGCCCAGGCCCCGTCCAGGCTGCGCAGGGGCCGCGGCGGCGGCGACCTCCGGGGCTGGCTTCTGCCGGGTGACGCCTCCCATCCCGCCTCTCCCGCCAGCGTGGACCGAGGGGCTGGACTGGTGTAACGCGGGCTGGCTGCTCGAGGGCTCCGTGCGCTACCCCGTGCTCCTGGCGCGCGCCCCGTGCGGCGGCCACGGTCGGCCCGGCATCCGCAGCTACGGGCCCCGCGACCGGAAGCGCGACCGCTACGACGCCTTCTGCTTCACGTCGGCGCTGGCCGGTGAGCGGTGGGGGCGGGGCCGGGGCGGGGCGAGCGGGCCGCCAAGGGGGCGTGGCGAGGCGGGCCGGACTCGGGACTCGGGGCGGGGCGCGCAGGGCTGCAGGTCCGGGCCGCCTGGTCCGGGCCGCCTTGGCGGGCTCTCCAAGGCCAGGCCCTGCGTCACGCCGCCCACCCGCCCCAGCCCGCCTCCCGCCGCCCCCCACTCCTCCGCGCCGGCCCCTCCACGCTGCTCCCCGAGAGCCTGCGTCCCCGCAACACCCGCCCCGCGCCACCCTCGACTAGTCGGGGACTCGCTCCGCTCACCAGGCCGCGTGTTCTTCGTGCCCGGGCGGCTGACGCTGTCGGAAGCCCACGCGGCGTGCCGGCGGCGCGGAGCCACGGTGGCCAAGGTCGGGCACCTCTACGCCGCCTGGAAGTTCTCGGGGCTGGACCAGTGCGACGGCGGCTGGCTGGCGGACGGCAGCGTGCGCTTCCCCATCACCTCGCCGCGGCCGCGCTGCGGGGGCCTCCCGGACCCCGGAGTGCGCAGCTTCGGCTTCCCGCAGCCCCAGCAAGCGGCCTACGGGACCTACTGCTACTCCGACTAGAGGCCCGGGGTCTCTCGCTGCCATTTCCCGCGAGCCTCCCCTCCTGCCCGGCGAGGAGCAACCTCTCCTGGCCCGCCTTCCCTGTCAAGGGCTGCGGGCCGCGCGCTCCGGCTGGCCGGGCGTCGGCAGCGGCGGTAGCTGGTCTCCGGTGATCAGGGTGCAGCTCCTACCCCTGGACCCGAGGATCGAGGCCCTGCGGCGGTCCGCGTGCCCCCAGCAGGCCATGAAGCCACTGCTAGGGGACGTGGGGGGGCCCCAAGGACAGTCACTGACCCCTGCGGGCAGCAATAAAATAACTTGGGGAGTTTCTGTGTTGGGCGAAGCTGTAGGCGCGACGAGGCGTGGGGGGCGCGGGGCACGACCTCGGGTCGGGCGTGAGGAATCTGCGCCTGCGGGGGGCAGAGTAAGAGGCGGGGCTACCGCCGTGAGGGGCGGGCCCGAAGGGGGCGTGGCGAGGGCGGGCCCCCGAAGGGGGCGTGGCGAGGGCCTGGCCCGGGCCGGAAGCGGAGAGCCCAGCCTGTTGCGCCGCTCACCACGCGGGGGCGCCCCGCGCCCACCGAAGCCGCCTTCCCGCCGCCGGCTGCGCGCCAAGCCGCAGGCCGACCCCCTGGGCAACCGCACGACAAACCCACGAAGGAGCTGAACGTGTCTGAAACGTGCGTGCGTCCTGCCGCCCCCCCGGAAGGCTTCGCAAGCCTGATGTTAAAGCAACGGGACCGCTTCTCGGCCTTTGCGCTACGACCGAGCGCGGTCGAGCGAGAGGAGGCTCGGGGGGAGGCCGGTTCCGCGGGCTGCGGAGCTGCGAGCAGTGAATGCTGTCTGGGCCACCGCGTCTGTGCGCGTTTGCTACAGCGGCCCGAGCAAAGCGGGGTTCCCTAACAGCGAGGCTACAGGTGGTGTTTGGAAGGAAAGTCATGCTACAGGCACAGGGGTGCACAAGGGGACAGGAATGGGAAGGCATGTCGTGGAGCGGGCAGGGGGAGCCCCGGGGCTCCCTCCTGCTGGGGAGTGCTAGGACGCAGAGTGGAATGTGCCTCAGAGAACCCCACCAAGGGGCAGAGGAACTAGGGTAGTAGTGGTCAACTTTCTGTTGGGAGGCTGAGGGCTGCTTCTGGAAGCACTAGCCCTCTAGAATTTCTGGCTAGCCCTGAGCTCAAACAGGCTCCCACGGCCCAGGAAGACGTTCACCAGAGCCTTCTCCTTGTAGAGGCGAGTGCTGAAGCACATGGGGGACAGTCACAGCCCACCCCGTGTAGCGCTCAGATCCCTCAGCGACCCCGAGACCAGTTCAGTTCCTCTCATCCTTGACTTCCGAGTGGTGGCTGATGGCCGGTTCTAGTCCTTTGAAGTCATGGCAGCAGGAGGGCTGGTGGGACAAGCTACAGTCACGGTTAGTGCACTTGGTCCCAAGGCTGTCATCATAAGTCGTCGTCTGCCTCCTCTTCGAGGAGTCCTCTAGCATTCATTCTGTCTGTCTCCGGGGCTTTCATGACGGAAAACCCTAGGTGAAGGCCTCCAGCTTTCATTCCCATGTGCTCAGCAGGCCCACACGGGTGCAACTGTCTCTCCACGATTCCTGTGGATGTGGGGTGACCACGACCAAGTGCCTTTGCCAGTAGAATTAGGATCATTCTTTTGTCTACTGGCCCGTTGGCCTAAGGCACCCGAAATGACCCAGAGGTTGCTGCAGCCTCGGGTTTCGTGGCACCCTTACTGTGACCCCTGTTAGACGCATCTCCTATCGTAGGAACTAGGGCTTCTAATCCTGCAGAGCCCACATGGGCCATGGAGATGATGGGAAGGGGGCTGTCTACCTCCGCACCCCAGCTCCTGACCCGCGCTTCCTGGCTGTCTGGAATACAGCTCCACACGGTGGCAGCGGCAATACAACTGCATTTAGAAGGCCAGGAGCCCATTCCCAGCGCGCGTTTCCTCGAGCTGGTGTTTAAATATGCTGTAAAGAGGCCATCCTAATGGCACTTTCCAGGTGATGTGGTGTAGTGTTGGGCCACCAGAGCCTATGGGACAATGGAGCCATTGTCACATTCCCTCACTGTAAAACGGATCCCCGTGGTTACAGGAGAAACTGCATGGGATCTCAGAGGATAAATTGTTTTCCTTTTGTCCGTGGGTACTTGCGCTGCCCCAGGCAGTCAGACAGGGAAGGGAAGCCACATCGGAATATTAATCCCTCTGGGGAGACGCCGCTCTGCCCTCCAGCTCAAGAGGGGTGCACTGTGACAGCACGCTGCCTGGCGGCTGGTTGGGGTGGTACCATGTTGAGGGTTCAGTGTCTGCTGCTGACAGGCCAGCCGTCTAGCAGTGACAGTGGCTGGATCAGCCTTGGTGACAGGGAGCCCTTGCGGGTCTCCGTGTCTACTGCCACAGCTGTTCCATTCATGGGCCCACCCTGGCGTGGCGAGGACAGTGGCCGGCTGTCACCCACTGAAGTCCTCTGTCCCTCTGGCTCTTTGATGCTCCTCTGCTGTGACTGTCCTTTAGTGGGACTGTCATGAGACACAATGCCATGGCTGTAAGGCCGTCCACATAGCTCTCCCCAGACTTCCTTATTGCCGGCCTCCGAGTCCTGCCCTTCCCTGGCGCCTGACCAACCAACCGAGCCACCTGCCACGCACTGTCCAAGCGTCCATGTGCACACTGGAGGGTCCTCCCTCACCATTGTCCTCAGGGCCACCCGAGTGGGGCTGTCACGTGTAGCAGTCTGTGTTTGGCTCCCATCAGGGTGTGAAAGTGGCCCGTCCGTGAACCTGGGCTTTTTGCTCTGGAGCCTGCTCACGGAGAAGCCCCATAGTGACAGGGCGAGCTGGGACAGGCACAGGTGCCACCGGGGCGGCTCCCAGGGAAGGCCTGGCTCCTGCGCCCTCTGCACGTGCTCACGCGCAGTCACCTAACGAGCCGTTTTGTGCTGCTCTGTGGCCACCCACGTGTGCGCGGGACTTGGCGGGTCTGAAAATTCCCTGATCTTCACAGATCTGAGAGTGAGGCAGGGAAGGAATCTGACCAATAATTGAGTCAATCATCCAAACAATAAAATGTTACACTTGAATGGGTTTACAGCCACTGGAGGCTCTGGGAGGCGGAGAACATGCTTCCCAGTTTTCCTGCCCGAGGGGCAAAGGGCTGGGCTTCCAGTCTCCCAGCTCCCCTTCTCTGGTCGGGGGCTGTCTGCAACTGGGCTCACCCTTGGGTCCTTCTGACGTGCATGCACCCAGGCCACGCATACCCCCCGCGGGCTCCCGCCCCCACAGCAGCACCCCCCCCACAATGTTGTTCCCCGGGGGGCCCAGCAGTCTCTCCCCACCACCTCATGTCCCCTCCCACCGCCCACCCACGCTCAGCTGCAGGGCCCTCGGAGTTGGCCTCTCCCCCCGCCCGGGCCGGGTTGGGGGGCCCCTGCTTCCTGGCCCCTTTCAGAAGCGATCAAAGCCCCATTCTCTGAGCACAGCTGCGCCGGCGTCAGCCTGCGTCTGTCCCCCCTTCAGTCCCACTCGCACGTCCCCATGGCACGGGACCCAGGTGCCTGCATCATGTGTGAGGCCTCAGAGAGGAGCTAAGCTGCCCGGGCCCACCTCCAAGTCTGGGAAAGGGGGCAGGTGTTCAAGGTCAGGCTCTCCCAGTGATGGGGAATCCACCGAGGAAGTCCCAGGACTGACAGTGGGGATCGGGGGGCTGGGGTGCGAGCACTTGGAGGGGAGGTTCTGTTTCCTCCACGTGGGTCGTGACCTCAGCCTGAGAGACTGGAAAAGTCCCCAGGGCCCGGGAGCTGGGCGGCGAGCCAGCCGGGTGGCCCACGGAGGCGGGTGCAGAGCTGCCTCCCACCGGCTCTGTGTCTTCTCCAGCCTGAGGCACAGCTTGGGGCCCTGCAAGACCCTGGCCCGGGAGGCGGGGGAGTCGGTTTGGGTCGTGGCCACTCAGTTGCCTGCTCTGTGAGGTACAGTCACTTCACCACCTTGGGCCTGCTTGTTTGTGCAGGAGATGCCTGAGGTCACCTGAGACGGCCGCCTCCTGTTACTGGGGCTGGCGGCCCTGCTGGGACCTGACTTTTGTTCCCCAGCTTCCATGGGTCCCGTCGGCTTCCCGCCAGTCCCTGAGGGTCCCTTTCTGAGACCTGCAGGGGAAGGTCTTGTTTCCTGCCTCTGCTCAGGAGGCGGATAGAAATGGGTCAAGATGCCAGTGAGGAGGGAGGAGAAAGTCCTGGGTCAGCACTGCGGGCTCCAAGCGCGGTTCGACCTCGGGGCGGATTTTCACAGCGGGCACCGCCAGAGTCTTGGGGTCGTGCCGGTCCCTCCGCTGGGAAATGCTGGGGAAAGGACTCCTCTCTCAAATGCCAAGCCCTCCACCGTGGTCCCGAGCGAGTGGCCCACTGACCTCCTGGCCAGGAGATCTGGTGGAGACTGTGTGCGACAGGCAAAGGAGAGGAACTAGGTTTTGCCGAGTCCACGCCATGGGCCCGGCGCTTCCCTTACCCAGCCCCAGCGCAAGAGATGTCACCAGGGCAGCATCTGCCACCCAGCGCCGTGCAGAAGAGGAAGCAGTTTCAGAGGAGCTGGGACCTCTCCACGGTTGTGCCCCTGCAAACAGCAAAGCAGGAGGCTGACCTCCGCGCCCAGGGCTCGAGTCCTGGCTTGCACCGAGATCCTCCCAGCAGATCCTCCCAGCAGATCCTCCCAGCAGGTCCT
>PVJL010011772.1:0-18602 GCA_004026885.1 Lyroderma lyra
CCCCCTCCCCTTTCTCCCCTCCCTAACCCGGACGTGTGGTAGCTTTTTGATTCTCAAATCTGTTATATTTATTTAAAAGGCTATTTTAAAAATTCTAAATTAACTTTCTTAACAAAAAAATGAAAGGTTGAATCATCAGACTTTTTAATTTGTCAAAGTGGAATCTCATTTTGCTGAGATACTTGTCTGCAGTATCTGTTGTTTGTATAACTTCCTCTGTATTTGGGGAGTAAATGCTAACAGAGATAGTCTTAGTTTAGTTAGGTTGTTATAGATAATTAAGGTAAATTTGTGGTAGTCACTTTATTGACTTGAAAAATGATAGCCCCTGAGATATTTTCATTTATTGGAGAACTTCAAGGACAAAGTGATTTCTTCTAATGTTTGAGAGACATGGATGATTCCCATCCTGCTCTATATTTCTATCACTTTCTTCTATGATTAATGCTGGAGGGTGTGCTGCAGTTGTCAGTCTGCCTTTCAGAAAAACCAGAAGATGATATGAAGGCTGCTGCAGCCAGTGCCTTGGGACAAATTCAGAGACACATTCCAGAGCATGCAAGGGCTGTCACAGTCACAAGTTCTTTACCAGTTCTGATTTCTTTGTACATGTCCGCAGAAATCTCTGAGGATCTTCAACTAAAATAAGTGCTTAATTCTTAACTTTTTTATGAAGATTTCACTTATTCTAAAAACTACATAGTTTAAAATATTTTAATTTTCTTTTTTTTTCTGTGTTTGTGCGTGCATACATGTGTATTTGGATCCAGGGGTGGGAGTAAGAGAGAGAGGGAGAGAGGATGGGGGAAGAGGGAGAGGAGTGGGAAAGGGACAGGGAGAATTCTCTAGTTACTCTTCTTGTAAAGACACTCATCCAGGGGGATCAGGATTTCACCCTTGTGATCTCATTTACCACTAATTATTCCTTAGAGTCCCATCTCCAAATATAGTCACACTGGGGGTTATGGCTTCCACCTATGAATTTGTGGGAGACACAAATATGCAGTCTATAATGACTTGTCAAGTAAAACACAATTGCCTATTTTATTATTCTCATTGCTATGGAGGGTGACAAGTAGAGTTTATAATTTGTCTGTGGTTACTTTTTAAGTGGGCCTGAGTTTCTGTATTTTATTTTATTTTATTTTATTTTATTTTTATTTTTTTTTAAATTCATTTTTATTGTTAGACTTATTGGAATTGTATGCCTGAAACCCATGTAATCCTTGCTAACAGATGTCACCCCAATAAGTCTAACCCCAATAAGTTTAATTTTCATTATGGACTATATTATCTTTATAAGTCAAGTAATGCAAATTTATCAGAACAACTGAGGTGATGCTTCCTTGAAAATAAATTACACTTGTCTCTAAAATTTAGTGATGTATTTTTCAAAAAGTTCTCTGTAGGTGCAAAGTTGTTTGTAAAATGAGTATCTAGTTTTTGCATTCTACATTCCTGTTGATTTTTCTTAAAGACAAGGAACTGAAAAAAATAATATTATTTTGTAATAGAAGTAAGCTAGAGAGAGTGCCAGTCCATTTTACATAAAAAAATTGAGTTCAAAAGAATTTAAGATGTTTTCAAATGTATAATTTATCTGGGTAGAGGGTATTCCTGAAGCTATAATATACCTCTTTTAACATTAAATCTTACTGGCTTTTTTATTTTGAGTCTCATATTTGTTAATTAAAGAAAAAACTCAATTAGATTTAGTAAATTAAATATTATTAAATGTTAAAAATCAAGCTTTCTGAAAAAAAATATTAATTGCTACTAAAATGATTCACAAACCAGAGTATAAAGTAAGAAAGGTTGTTTAATAATTACTGAATTTCATAGTAAGACAAAATGTTTCCTAGCATAGTACCTTGTTAAAAAAATTGTAGCTTTTTCAAAAAAACTCACTGCTTTTATCCAGAATGGCACTGCATTATCATTGCCATCTCCTTCTATGATTTCAAGGGCTTGGTCTCTCTTAGTCATTGATGTGAAAGACTTTCTTTACAATACCTTTAACTAAAGAAGATAAAGAAAAATTTGCCTTTTCAGTCCCTTCCTTTAACAATAAAGAATCTAGGAAAAGATTTCAGTGGAAAGTATTACCACAAGGAACATTAAACAGTCCAAAAATTTGTCAAAATTCTGTAGCTAAGTCATTAGAACCTGTCTAAAAACTATTTCCAAGTTGCTATTTTTTACATCATATGGATGATATTTTATGTGCCTCTGATTCAAAACAAGAATTACTCCAAGTTTATAATTGCTTAGAAAAGTCTTTAACTCAGGCAGGATTAAAAATAGCTCCTGAAAAGAATTCAATGAACAGCACTGTATAGGATTTCAGTTAAATCTCAAAAAGTACAATTAAAAAGAGATAAAATTACAACATTAAATGACTTACAGAAACTTTTAGGGGATATTAATTGGCTTCAACCAGTCATAGGAGTTTCTACTTATGAACTAGTTAATCTTTTTGCATTGCTTAGAGGAGATTCTAATTTAAACAGTCTTAGACAATTAACTCCTGCTCGGGAAAAGGAACTTCAAATTATTGAAAAAAATATACATTCTACTCAAATTAGTCATAGAGATGTTACCAAACCTTTACTATTAATTGTTATTCCTTCTCTACATTTTCCAATGGGTGTACTTATACAAGATAAATATCTTATAGAATGACTATTCTTATCCAATAGAATAGTTGAACACTTTTCCCTTATCTAGATCTCATGGCTCAGCTTATTGTGAAAGGCTGATCTCGTGTTCAATCACTTATTGGCCCTGATCTTTCTCATATTGTTTTACCTTTGACTAAAAAAAGAGATAGATCTTTGTTTTCAAAATCAACTCAACTGTCAGGTTGCTTTGGCTGATTTTGTAGGATGTCTCAATAATCATTATCCTAAAACAAAAGTATTACAGTTTATATAAAAATGGATATTGCTTAATATTACTAAAACTGATCCCATTCTAGGAACCCATTCCATGTTTACTGATAGATCTGGACAGTGCATTACAGAATATGCAGTATATAAAACTAAAAGAATTCTTACGTGGGATTTTCTGTTCAACAAAGAGAATTACTTGCTGTCATCACTGTCCTACAGGATATTTCACATTCTTTCAAATATTATCTGATTCTGCTTATGTAGTCCGTGTTAGTCAGAATATTGAAACTGCATTACTGGAACTTTCTATTAATTCTTTACTGTTGAAGTTATTTATTCAATTACAACAGACTGTGCAACACAGAATTTCTCCTTTTTATATTACTCATATTAGGGCACCTACAACATTACCTGGACTTTTAGCTAAAGGAAATCAAGCAGTTGATTGGTTAATTGCTTCTATTACACAGCAAGCTGAGCATTTTCATGCTCTTACTAATTTAAATGTTCCAGGGTTGAAAGCCCATTTCCCTATCACCTGGACTGAAGCACACTATATTGTTTGCACATACCCCATTTGTTAGATCATTAATCCTCAACAATCTGAGGAGGGAATTAACCCAAGAGGTCTAACTCCTAATGCTTTATGGCAAATGGATATAACTTATTTTTCCCTGTTTGGGCATTCTTCCTTTATACATATCACTATTAGATACCTGTTCTGGTTTTATTCGGGCCACCGCACAATCTGGAGAAACTTCAAGGTATGTAATCAATCATCTGAACACCTGCTTTGCAGTCATAGTGCTACCCAAAAAAACTGAAAACAGACAACACTCCTGCTTATGTCAATGACTATTTCCAACAATTTGTACAATCATGGGATATTAAACATTATACTGGCATCCTCTATAATCCACAGGGGAAGCTTTAGTAAAAAGAACTAACCAAACAGATAATATGTTACAAAAACAAAAAGGGAAAACTCAGGGTCTCCCGCAAGTACAGCTGGCAAAAGCTTTTTACACTTTGAATTATTAAAATATTTTCTCTAAAAGAGGAGGAACTGTTACAGAAAGGCATTATGGGACACATTCTCCTCTTAGGTCATGGAGGGAATCTCTTCCAATTTGGTGGCTAGACCCCTGTACCAACACGTGGTCAATGGGAAAATTACTAATATGGGGAAGAGGTTTTGTTTGTGTGACTCCAGATACAGGTAAAACACTGGTGTGGCTGCCTAGCTGGAGGATTAAGCCTTACCATGAGTGGAGAAAATAGGAGCAAGTTTCTATGGGATGTTGAGCCTTCAGTAAAGCAGATGGAGGGTCTGACTCTGAGGACTATGAAAATTGGACCAACTCCTAGAACAACAAATGCTCAGTCTCCTACATGGAGCCAAATTCCGCATGTATGCCAGAAGGCTGAGAATTGTTTGGAAAGTTTCCATATTTCTGTCACTGCCCCTAATCTGTTTCTGGTTATTCTTTTTTTTTCCTTTTTTTTTAATTTATTTTTATTGTTAGACTTATTGGGGTGACATCTGTTAGCAAGGATCTGCAACGTGCTCAACTGCACTTACTACCGTCCTCTGATACTATGGCAGCCACTTCTGATGGATTGCAATCTTTAAATCCTATTACTTGTGTAAAAGGTTTAGGCGGAGGGATACCAGGTGGCTTAATATTAATATGTATTTGTATTTTATGCTTATTTTTAGTTTTCCAATGCAGGCAAAAAGATGTCCACCTTTATGCAAAAAGAAGTGGTGAAGTTGGCACATTTTGTCATACAGAAACAAAAAGGGAGAAATGTGTAGAAATGGTCTGTGGCTGGACTGTTGTCATGAAGTAAATGGGGGTGAAGGTCCCAGAACACTGGGTTCCACCAGAATGGAACATTGTCTTGGCAGAAACATCTGCTTATGGAGTATACAGCCTTCTCACACCATCTCAAAACATTCAAGCATGGGGCAATTCTGATTAATTTTTTTTTTCTGACCATGAGAATTTCCTGGTTTCTTAAGCAAGTAATAAATATGATGAGGAATGTGAGGTTGAGGTTCTTAGTCCTTGAGGCTTTGAGCTCCCTGTTCCCATCTTTGCTCTTCATCTTGTGTATTTTTTCTTTATGTTTTGTGGCATCCTTCACTTGCTTTTTTTCCCTGCTGAGCTGGACTCAGCACCCAGGTGTTATAATGCCACTCAATGTGGTGCCTCCATATTGTCTGAGGTGTCCTATTGCCACTCACTGTGGTGGCTCTGCATCATTTCAGGTATTCCACAGTTGTTCATTGGGTTGTCCTTGCATTACCCAAAGCATCCCACTGCCTCTCACTGTGATGGTTCCATGTGATCCTGAAAGCCCCTAGGCTGTTACCTTGGGCAGGTTTGTGTGATTCCACATGTGTCACTGCTGCTCACTTGACTGCTTCTGCATCTTCTTATGCATCCCACTCCCACTCACTATGATTAAACCACATTATCTCAGGTGTTCCACTGCCACTCATGAAATGGCTTTCTGACATTTCAGGTGTTTCATGGATGCTTACTGAAGTGGATTTGTGTTATGTAATGTGTCCATCTGACGCTTACCAGGGTGACTTTACATCGTCACAGGTGTCCCATGGTCAATTAGAATAGATTTGCTTTTTCTCAGGTGTCCAACTATTGCACCCTCGCATGGCTCCATAACATCTCAAGTGTCCTACTGCCACTTTCTTGGGTGGACCTTGCTCACATTAAGTGTCCCACTTTCACTCATTTATGTTGCTTTGTGTCATTCCAGGTGTTTTGCAGACTCTCTGTGGTGTGACTCTCTGTTGTCTCAGGTGTTTCACTGCCACTCAGTGAGGTGTCTCCATGTCATTTTAGGTGTCTCACTGCTTCTCACTTGTGTGAATCTGTGTGGTTTCAGGTGTCTCACTGCCACTCACTGTGGTGGTTATGATATGGACCAAGCAAAAGACTTTATTTTCCCAAGTTCTTCAGCTCTAAGTTTCACGTTATTCCTACTGCATTGTAATTAATGTTCATTATGTAACCACCAGTGACAAGGGCTTAAGGGCCTGATTTCTGAGCCAATGCTCTTAAAATTATTAACTGAATAACTTTTTTCTCATCTACAGGCTATCAGGATATAAGTGATATCCCGGCAAGGCTTCCAACCCATCCTAACCAAAGAAGTCAACACAGTCTCCCAGGGAAATCTTGAGACTTCTTATTTTGGATCAGATAGGGTGAAAGTTCCACGGATCACCAGTAGGTAGAGACAATGACCATCTTCAGTGGGAAGCAGATAAAGATGAGACATTCAGTCTCTAAATCTCTTATAGAAATTTGTGGGGATCACATATCTCAGGAGCAAAATGAGGAAGGCATAGAAAACAGGGGAGATCTCAGAACCCCTTTCATGGAACTCACCCTGCTAGCGTAGTCATCACCTTGACACTACTTTTCAATAGTAATCTCTGCCCCAGGCTGATCAGTTACAGGAAAAATTTACAGACGAAGAATTTAATACAAGGAAGTTAGAAGGTACAAGAAGCCAACCACTTTAAGCTGGTTTCTAATGCCTGTGCTGTAAGGGTTACAGCGACCTTCATTACACCTGAGCCTCATTATGCCATTATTATAATATCTTATATATGCCTGGAAGTTGATTAATATCATTATAAAAAGCTGAACTCTTGTAAAGAACATGTGCAGGTTGAGCAGGTGGTGTAATAGGCCCTGTGTCAATCAAAATTGTCAATCAAAAGGCCCCATACCCAGATAGGTTCAACCCATTACAACTACAAAAATAGAACTACAAAAGCATCATTAATTGGGGCTCTTGAGCCATTTTCCTGCTTGACCCTGTTCCTCCCTCTTAGGAGTGTAATTTCTCCTTGCCATTTGAGGCCCTTGAGCCACTTCTGCTCAGACTCACTCCTACTTCTTTGGCGTGTACTTTCCCTTTTAATAAACTATCTATTTGTTTCACCCTATTTTCTTTTCAATAAACTGCTCCTTGGTTTCACCACTAAACTTTGATGTGTTTCTTATTCAATTTTTTTTGCTTGAGATATCAAGAACCTGGACACTGAGCCAAGATTGACCCATTCTCCAGTAACATGAGTGGCAAGCCAGTCAGGAGGTAAGCCTTTTTTGGTAATCCCAGCTAGGAGGTAAGCCTTTTTATGGAAACCTCAGAACCCTCTCATTCACTTCTCTGTATTTCCTTTCTCTCATGTGTTTGCTGTCCTCTGTGGGCACTGGTCAGATTTCTAAAAGCAATTAGGGTGTCTTCTGTTTGAAGACTCCCCTGAGAGAATAACCTGGTCTTGAAATGAATCATGTAGAACATTCCAGGCTCAAGATAGATCCAAGAACCTGTCAGGTATTTATGTTTGTATGGCATCATGTCTCTCTGGAGGCTTAATTTTCTTCTCCCTCTGTTTTTTGTTTGTCTGTTTGTTTGCTATCTTGCTGACTTCTATAGGAAACCTCAGGTTGCTCTCATTTTTTGCCTCACTTCCATGTCCTGTGTGCTCCACTTATGCTTTTGTCTTGACAGTAGGAGTGGGAACAACTCCTGGAGCTGCAGATGGCTCAGGAAGCTTCTTTACTCCCTGCAAAAGGTTTCCAAGAGCCAGGGTCATTAAGGGCTTTCTTTAGTCACCCATAAATTTTTAGGCAACATTAAAGATACTTTGAGATACTCCATGAATCCTTGTCTCAGACTTCCTTAATATGAAATTAGAATCTATTGGCATTGATGAGATAAATGTATTACAAAACATTTGAAAATGTGGCACAAAAACATCTTTATTGTTGATAATGAAAGCCACAGGAAAACATTTAAAAATCTGGTAAATGGAGAAAAGTTCTTGAAACAATTTTACACTGAATAACAATTTTGCAATAATTACCACAGTTATATTTTAAGTAAATACACTTAAGGTGGTACACATTATTAAAATGAATAATTACATAAAAGCATAAAATGTTTCAGTTGTCATTTATTCTTGAAAATCACAAAAATACAAGAAAATGTACAGAAGTTCTTTTGAGTTTGTGGGGTAAAATCAAACACTGCAGTCAGTGGATTGAAATATTTCTTTGAATATATCCCTTATGTCTCAGGAAAATGGTTAAGGAAACTACCTACTAAAGACGTGACTTTCTGCCAGACTCACTATAGTTAGATATTTATATGTTCAGGCAGTTTTATGTTATTTTTTGTCTCTGAGTATATAAAGCCCACTTTGTAAGCCTTCACTGAGCATGTCAGGTTTAACATGTGGCTGCTTTTCTGTCATCACTGTCAACATTAGAAACATCCAAATATACAGATAACTTTAATGAGTTAATTTAAGCCAAATTGAGGACAATTGTAAAGAAGTGCAATCTCAAGGGATTGAAAAAATGCTACAGAATATGTCAGTTTTGCAATTTATTTTATAAATTAAAATAAAATGTGGAGGGTCACATAAAATTCACTCTTGGTAACATAAAATTCACTGTTGGTAGTCCAGAAGGATGGGAGAAAAAAAAGCAGGAGAATATCTAGGATTTCATAAAAAGTAAGTTAGAGAGACAGACAATTCTTTTACATTTTTGCATACAGCATAGTAATTAGTTAACATTGTACAGAACATACATATGGTAATCAGGGTATAAAAATGACAATGAGGGATTCTGTAGTTTTCTACTCTAAAGCAGATTGTGCCTTAGGCTTTCCAGACAAAGAGATTACTGACATATCAAAAGTGTGACAATTACCAAGAAGCAAAATATCAATAGATTGAAAAGTTTCAATGCAAAAAGACAGCACACAAACTTATATAAAGTATTCATTGACCTTTGTTAAGAAAGCAACAGACCAAGGATAAACCTGCCTGCTGTGGCCAAATTTTAGCTCAAAATGTTCTGTTTAGACCATGCTTTGTGTTAAATATTGGTCTTTGAATTTGTAGGGTAAACTGTGCTGGCATCCTCTGAGTTTGCCAGGTTTAGGATTTGGCCACTTTTTTTCATCTACTCTGTGTGTGTGTGTGTGTGTGTGTGTCTATGTGTGTGTGTCTGTGTGTGCATGTATGAAAGGTTAGGTAAGATTAAGCAAAATGAAATATTTACATTGGTTTCATGTTTAAAAATTACATCAACTTGGATTACTTCTCTTCTATTTGATTGATTTTGAAAATAGACATTGTGTCTCACTGAATTACTGCTATGTGAAACTTGCCAGGTGTTCTTTGTTTTTTGTTTGTTGTTGTTGTTGTTATTTTGTTTTGGGATTCTTTTTTGGATGTGTTTGGTTGTTTTGCAGAACAATGAGAGAAATTCTATATATTTTTAATACATCTAGAAATATTTACTCTTTGTCCCATCACATTCATCTCTATCTCTATATTTCTCTTTCCCTCTCCCTCTCTCTCTCCTTCCCCCTCCCATCTTCTCCCTCTCTCTCTCTCTCTCTCTCTCTCTCTCTCTCTCTCTCTCTCTCTCTCTCTCTCTTTACATACAAACACTTCCTTTAGCTTAAAGAACCACTGTCTATATTTTATTTATTGGTGTGACACTTATCATATATTACATAGTTCCCAGGTGCACAATTCCACATTACATCTTTTATGTGTGATGTGTTCATCACCCAGAGTTAGTTCTCTTTTCATTACCATATATTTGTGTCCCTGTCCCTTCTCCCTCACCGACCTCACCTCTTACCCTCATGTAACTCCTAAATTGTTGACTGTGTACATAAATTTTGTTTCTTTGTTGTTTACAATTTTCAGTTAACAATCAAACTAAATTTCTGCACCCCATGCTGTTATTTTACCCACTCTCTCGCCACTCCTTTGATCTTAAAGAAGTCCCTCTAACATTCTTTGTAGCACTGTTTTCCTGGTGAGAATTCCTTTAGTATTTTTTTTATCTGGGAAGCTCTCTACCTGTTAGGTTCAGGTCCAAGAGGGAAACACATAAGGCCAAAGTAAAGCAAAACAGAGTAGTTTATTTGGAAGTCTGAGTGCAGCCAGCCTGAGGCCAAGAAAGGCCTCAGCTGGAAGGGGAGAAAGTACAAATAATTTAAGAATTAAGGAAGTCAAGTGGGTAGGTTATCAGTCCTGCAACAGCCAAGTTGTTCTGGGAGAGAGGCATTCTGTTCTGTATGTCTGGGTTAGCCTATTCTTAGAACCTGATGGTACTATTTGTGTCTGTTGGCTTGCTCACTCATTGTGTTTATTGAACCATGTCTGGAAAACAACTTAGGAGAAGATTCAGGGAAAGAAAAATGGAGTCCTTTTTGTCCTACCTAACATTCTTGACATTTAGCTTCATTTTATACCTTTAATGTTCAATTCATCTAAGATTTTAATGTTCAAAACAACAACAAAAAGAATATTTAATAATAGAAACTAACACCAAAAATTTATGAGTCACATTAAAAATTACATGAGCAGACAGAAAAGGGAACCTACTCTATGCTTCCATTAGGAGAACAGATCCTGAATAAGTATAGTATTAGAGAGAAAAAAAGACTGGTGTTTCCAGAGGCTGGAGACAGAAGAAGTAGAGAGTAGTGATGATGGATGAACTAAATGCCCATGAATGTACACTTTACCATGGTAAGTATTAAATTTCAGTATAATGAATTTAACACTTTAATGTAAAAGGTTATATAATTCTGCATAAAATAAATTTAAGACACAAACAAACAAAAAATTGAAAGGCAATAATACAGATGTTCAGATAACAGACAACATTGAAGGTGTTGTGCACAAAACAGTGCAGGAGGGTGTTCCAGATCTGGTCACTGCTGTAGAAGTGCTGGGTGCAATGACATCCCAAGGATTCCTGGAAACACCAGAGATGGTGCAGGTGAGAGTTCATTCTTTAGGAATGCTGAGTTCTGTGTCAGGCTCCAATTACTCAAGTAACTCGTCCAGAATCCATCTCCCTCCCCTCCTCCCACCCAAGAGTTACTGTCTATTTGATACTGATGGACCTGTAGCTCCTTAACAATTAAATAGACCTGCAGCTCTGGTACAGCTGCCTGGGGTGGACACTCTTCAGTGTTTGCATGTGCTTTGACATTGGCATGCTGCTGTCCCTGCAACTAGCTCCTTGAGAGTCATAAGAGCAGGGTTTGTGCTGTGCTGTGATACCTGAGCTGGAGCTGCGGTGGGGACAGGAGCAAAGTTGACATATGTCCATTTTTCCCAGATGCATTATAAACCCAGGAACCCTAACCAGGTCTCTCAGAGAAGCTATCTCCTCTGGGTGCAGGCCCAGATAGCAATCTGAGTCCTATCATGTCACCTGACCCACAGGCAGTCTCTTGGACTTTTCCTTTTTTGTGCGGCATGTCCCCAACCCTATGGGCTCACATGCACCTCCCACAGTCTTCTAAACCTGAGGCTCTGCCTCCCTTTAATCCAGGTGGCCCTCCTGAGTCAGGGGAAGGTAATCTTGGTGCTCCAGGTAAAGCCTCATTAAATGAACTGCTAGCAAACCCAGGAGTCTACCCTGGGGAGTGGCCTGACTGGTGTCTGCAATGGTGGCCTTGTCTGGCCATCTTTGGGCCCTGGTTTTAAAGGTACCTCCATAGTGAATCTCACCAAATTTTGCACTGTCACTTGGAGGGATAGTGTGCATGCCTCTCACACAGAGGAAAATGGAGTGGGTGTCCTCATTGGGTACATCATCACCTGTCTAGAGCTCTGCAGTGAAAGAAACCAGAAGTCAGTGTGTATGCATCTGAGTCCTTCTGCTCACCCGACCAAGAGCTCCCAGATCAGGCACAGGTTGTGTAAGCCCAGACATGAACTCAGTGATGTGATATATGCTTAGAGGTCTTGAAATTAACCCTAGGCCAAGTAGCTCTGTCCTTCATGTGCAAGCCATTCATCCTTGACCTGCGGCATGAACTTGACCAGCCCTTTAGGCTGTTAAGCTTTCCTCTGCCAGCTTTTGCTCAGAGCATGACATCCTTTGGTAAATATTACCACCACCACCACCACCCTATAAACACACAGGGAGGAGACATAAGACTGTCAAGGTGGAATGGGAGGTCTGCCCTGTCCTGGACTTGACTGCCTTGTGCCTTTTTGAGATACCTTTAGCTTCTTCTGGAAAATGTCCAGAAACATCTGGAGTGAGACTTGAATGGTACCTGAGCTAAGAGAAAGGTTTTCAACTACAGGCTTACCTGAAGTTACAGCCATGTGACCTGGGGACACAACAAGAACGCATTTTACCACATTGAATATTATTAACTAAGTGAGCTGGGCAGAAGCTTCTTCAAATTGTGACTGCCTGCTTGGCAGGACTCCCACTTCTGTTGGGCTCAATGATCAAAATTTAAGGTCACTGCATAGGGTCACCTACTTCTCCATGGCCACTCGGTTAGTGACTGCTTACCTTTCATCTCATGCCAACATCTTACACAGCTGCACTAACACAATCCACACCACAACTCAGAAAGGCCTGGGTACTGCCGAGGCCCTAATTTTGAAAATCCAGAGCTGAGTTCAGACCTGGTGCCTACTTATTACCAGTAATGTGATCCTAGACAAACATGCCCTATTAGGGCCTCCCTAGACTCCCATTAACACAGTGTTGTTTTTTCTAGCATGTACTTCATAGGCTGTAATTAGACCTTAATACACCTACAGTCGCTGGAACTCCTGGCTGGTGTCAGAGGGGCTCAAGAACAGATGTAACAATGAAGTGATAATGAAAATGCTTAGCAGAGCATTGAACACAGGTGCCACAGGTTGGGTCTGTTCTGGCATCCAGTGACTCCCACTTACACTTCTGCTTGTGTTCCAGAATGGTGGAAATTAACTGAAATCCCTTGGGCATAGTATCATTCAAGGTCTCCCTTTATTTGTAGTCTCTGGTCAAAGTGCCTCGTCTTGTCCTTTGTGTTGGGCAGTCTCACAGTGGCGGCCAGTGTAGCTACATCCACGTTAAATATCCTTGTGCTAGTCCCTTTGCTTGAAGCTGGATGGGCCTTTTGACTGGGTTGTAAAGTAAATAATGCAGTAGGGTCAGATGATTGTTGCGTGTCACTGGTGTTTACTAGAGAAGTTTTCTATCATCATGTATGTCTCACTGCCACTCACTGAGGTAGCTTATCATGGTCCCAGGTGTTACTATGCCACTCAATTTAGTGGCTTCATATTGTCTGAGGTGTCCTATTTCCACTCAATGTGGTGACTCTGAATCATTTTAGTATCACACTGCTGTTCATTGGGCTGTCATTGCGTTACTTGGGGTGTCCCATTGCCTTTCACTATGGTGGCTCCATGTGGTCCTGAAAGCCTCAAGGCTGTTTCCTTGGGTGGGTTTGTATGATTCCACATGTGTCATTGCTGCTCACTTAAATAGTTCTGCATCTCCTTATGCATCCCACTTTCACTCACCAGGCTGGACCCACATCATTCCATATGTTCTTCTGCCACTCATGAAATAGCTTTGTGTCATTCCAGGTGTTTCATTGATGCTCACTGAAGTGGTTTTGTGTAATGTAATGTGTCCATATGATGCACACTTGGGTGGCTTTGCATCGTCACAGGTGTCCCACTGTCAATTATTAGAATGGCTTAGTTTTGTCCCAAGTGTCCAACTCTTTTTTCCTTGGGTGGCTCCATATACTCTTAAGTGTCCTATTGTCACTTTCGTGAGTGTCTCCTGCTAAATTAAGTGTCCCACTTCCACTCATTAAGGTTGCTTAGTGTCATTTCAGGTGTTTTGCAGCCTCTCCCTGGTGTGGCTCTCTTTTGTCCCACTTGTTTCATTGCCACTCAGTGAGGTGACTTCGTGTGAATTCAGGTGTCTTACTGCCTTTCACTTGAGTGGATCTGCATTTCTGCAGATATTCCACTCCTACTTATAGTGGTGACTCTGATATGGGCCAAGCAAAAGAAGACCCCCAAACTTTATTTTTCTTAGTTCTTCAGCTCTTGGTTTTACAATTTTCCTAGTCCATAGTAATTCATGACCATCGCATAACCACCCAGCGAGAAGGACTTTGGGGCCAGCTTTCTTGGCCAATATTCTAGGAGGCCTGCATTCCTGGACCCTTTGAGCACTCAATTCATCCAGGCATTCAGCAAGAGCCCTTCAGGGTCCAGAGCTGAAGGGTCTGGTTTCCAACCCCAAGGGAATGCAGGTTCCAGGGATATCTCCTAAGCTAAATAAAAATGTGTACTTTCATGTAAAAGCTCCTTCTTAAATGTTGACTACTGACTTAGAGCCCATCTGAGAGCTCTTGCCATCCCCTGCAGCCCACAAGCAATAGAACTAAAATGGGAAGAAGCCAGAGACTGGCAGCTTCTACCCAGACACCTGAGGGTGGCAGACCATAGGCACCAAATGACACCCCAACTGCACCTCATGGAACTTGGTGTAAACCGAAACATCTTTCAATGTAGTCCCTAAGGCCCTGGTGTTCATTCAGAACGAAGGGGCCACTGTGGCTTGGTCACATTCTCCCAAGCTTAGATGTCAGATTATCAGGATGTGGTTGCTCCTCTGTGATCCCCCTGAGGTGCTCTGAGGGCACGAAAGACAGCAGGCCTCACAGTGAGGCATTGGGGTTCTTTAAGTGTACCTCAGGTTTTTCCACCTTCTAGATTAGCCTGCAGTCCATGAGGACCTTGGTATGCTAGATACCTTAGCTATTAACATACGAGAGGGCCCACAGGGGAGGGTTATGGTGTACCCAGCAAGAGCTTGGCCCAATTATGCCCACCACCAGGCCATGGAAACCACATCAGCCTCAGGGATAAGTACCCCTGACCTCTGTAAATGACAGTATCTTCTGGGTCCAGATGAAATGCTAACACTTTTCAGCATGGTGTTTCTTAGGAGGCCTTCAATATTTGGGTCTGAAGCAGTGGGTCTGCAGTCAGACTGGCCAATGCTCCCCCCAGTACAACTGGATTGTGTTTGTTGGCATGTAAGAGGCATCCTGAGTTATGCAGAACCATAAAACCTCAGATCAGTGACTCCCCACCACACACATAAGAACTCAGAGTCCAAGATTGAACCCAGCCAGACTTTGCTATGTACCAGGGCCAGAGCTAAGGCCAAGGTCCAGAAGCCACCACATAGCACAGCTCAGCTGATCTCCAGGGCTTAAGCCAGGCATCTCCAATCCCCTGCCATGACTACCAGGCTCTTGAGGTAGTTGGAGGTCTTCAGCCATGCTTTCCTCATGTGGGGAGTATAGAAGCAGAGCCAAAGATGGGTGTGGTTTTGGAAACACCTCCCAGAAAATTTAAAGAATTATCAAACAGAGGAGGAAGGTGAAAATGAGGGGTTCCATTAAAATGTCCACCTCCCTCTGGTTTTGCAGACTGCAGCATGGGGCCTAGGCCAGTCCCTAAGGAAGAAAGGACCAATGGGAGGCCATGGTCAGGAGAGAGGTAATCGGGAGCAGACATAGGTTAGCTCCAACCCATTTAGTACCAAGCTCACATGTGAAGCAAAGTTTTCAAGGACACCACTTTTGGGAAGATATGCAAAGACCTGTCTGAATCATCAGTGATGGCTCATAGATGCCTCCTGCAGGGGCCACACCCTCAGAGTTTCAGTAATGAGAGACCTGAGAGGCTCCATCTTTCTGCAAAGTCCCCCTGCCAGAACTTAAACCCCTCACCGTGGTCCTAGGGTCAAGGCCATTTCTAGCTTTAGTTGATATTAGAGAGAACATCCACCATATCTCAAACATAGAGATTCCTACCATACCTCTGACATGACCAGCAGAGAGACCACAGGTAGATACCCATCCTGAAAAGTACAGACACCTCAGGCAAACTTCAAACCTGACAAGCACAGAGACCCAAGGCAGACCCCCAAACCTGAACAGCACAGAGATTCAAGGCAAATATCTAAGTGACAAACACAGAGACTTCAACCAAACCCCAAAATTCACCAACAGAGAACCATGGCAAATCATTAACATAAACAGCAGGAACCCCGGTTCAACCCCCAACCTGACTAGTACAGACAACTTAACCTGTGTACAGAGACCCGAGGGAGCTTTCTTATTTGACCAACAAAGAGACTCCTGGAAGGTCCAACATTACCTTGCACAGAAACCACAGGCAGCACAGTAATTCCAAGACCTTCAACCTAACCAGCACTAAGTCTCTAGGCAGACACTGAATTTAACCATCAAAGAGACATCTGACAGACCCCAAAATGGTAAACAAATAGCTGCCAGTTGACTTCCAAACTGACCATCACAGAGACCCCAGGAAGACATTCAATATTACTGTGCACAGAGTCTCTCAGTAGATCCCTAACATGGCCAGCACAGTGAACACCAGTATGTCCCCAAACTGACAAAGACAGAGACCGCAAGCAGTCCTCCATTCTGACCAACACAGAAACCATGAAGAGACCTCCAACATGATTTGTTGCAGAAACCCCAGGCAGATACTCCATGACCAGCACAATGGCCCGGGGACCCCAAACATAACCAGAACAAACTCCCCAGACAAACAAGAATTCTGAGCAGCACAGGCACATCTGGCAGACCCTCAACCTCACCAGCACAGAGACCACCAGTAGACATCTAACCTGACCCGCAAGAAATTTCCAGAAGAATTCCAAACTCAGCAGAAGAGTTCTCAAAATTTCCCCTATCTGAGCAGCAGGGAGATCAAACATAACCTTCAAAATGACCAACACAGAGACCCAGACAGACCCTTATTATAATTGAGCACACAGAAACTCTGAAGACCCCTTACCTTATCAGCACATAAACCCCTGCCAGACCCATAACAAGACCAGCACAGAGACCCAAGGCAGACTCTCAACAAGGCCAGCCACAGAGAACTCAGGCACTGTCAACCAACATTATCAAGGCAGAGAACCATAACATACCTCTGACATGACAAGCATAAACACACCAGGCAGACCTCAAAACAAATCATCACAAAGACCCCAGGCAATCTCCTACCTTACCAGCACAGAAACTCCAGGTAAACCCCCAATATAACTGGGTACAAAGACCCTTAAAAGACCCCCAAACTGACCAGCATAAAAACCCAGGCAAACCTCAAAACTGCCTAGCAGAGAGACATTAGGCAGACCTCTAACTTCATGACCACAGAGACCCCAGAAAGATTCCCAATCTGAACAGCACAAATACACCCAGCAGGCCCCCAACTTGACCAGAAAAGAGAATTCCAGCAGGACTCCAAACTAATAAGTACAGAAACCCCCAGAAAATGTCAATCTGACCAGCACAAAGACCCCGAGCAGAACCAAAGCCTGCCCAACACAGAGACCACCATTGACCCCAAACTGACCAGAACAGAGACTTCACATCCACTTAAAACTTGACTGACACAGAGACCTCAGGCAAAAACTCAACATGACAAGAACAGGAACACTTGCAGATCTGTAACCTGACAAGGAAAGGGACCCCCAGCAGACACCCAACCTGGCAAATACAGTATCCAGAAGTTTATTAACCTGACCAGCAGAGAGACCCCAGCAGATCTTGAAACAGACTAACTCAGGTATTCCAAGCAGACCCCCCAACCTGACCAGGCACAAAGATCTCCAGCACATCCCTATCCTAACTAGCATAGAGAACCCTGACAGTATTCCCCAATTACCAGTATAGAAACTCCTAGCAGACCCCAAACCTGACCATCCCAGAGAGCTTCACCAGACCCTCAACCTGACCCGAATAGAGCCCTAAATGCAGACCTCCAATTTGACCAGAACAGAGACTCCGCGCACACACAATACCAGCAAAGATACCCTAGAACACCCCAAAACTGACCAGGACAAACCCCAGAAGATTCTAAGTGTGACTGGTAACACAGACCTTCAGCAGACCCCTAACCTGACCAACACAGAGTCCCTAGGCAGATAACCAATCCAACCAGCATAGAGACCTTCAGAAGACCCCCTAAGCTGAATAGCACAGAAAACCCCAGCAGACCCCAACACTCAGGAGCACAAAGATCCCCAGCAGACTCAAAACCTGACCAGCACAGAACCCCCGCCACCCAGCCAACTCGCTACTTGACCAGGACAGAGACCACAAGGAGACACTCAATATGATAAGAACAGGGACTCCACCAGAGCTGGAACCTGACCAGTATAAAGATCCCCAGCAGACCCCCAATCTGATAGGCAAAGTATCTCATCAATCCCCCAACCTGACCAGCAGATAGATTAAAAAAAGACCTCAAACTGATGGGCACAGTCCCCGGCATACCTTCAACATGAGTAGCATAAAGATCCTAAGCAGAACCCCAACTTACCCTACACAGAGACCCCCACTGATTCCAACCTGACCAGAACAGAGACCCACCACCCATGACAAACTTGAACAACACAGAGACCTCAGGGAGAAACTCAACATGTCAAGCACAGGGACCTCCTCAGACCTGGAATCTGACAAGAAAAGAGATCCCCAGCAGACATCCAAACTGGCAAACACAGTACCCAGAAGTCAATTAACCTAACCACCAGAGAGACCCAGCAGATCTCCAAACAGACCAGCACAGATACCCTAAGCAGGCCTCAACCAAGGAAGGCACAAACTCTCCAGCGCATTTCCATCCTAACATAGAGAACCCTGACAAAACACCCAAGTGACCAGCATAGACTCCTGACATACTGTTGGGAGCCATGCAGGCTGGCTTTAGGGAAGTAAAACTTGTTTTACTTCTGCATCTGAGGAATGTGCCTC
>PVJL010011772.1:18702-40908 GCA_004026885.1 Lyroderma lyra
CTCTGACTTTAGGCTATTGCTGGAGAGTTAATGATAATAGATGATCTGCTTTTGAAGGAGGTAGTGCATATTTTCATTGTTAAACTGCATGTACTCAAACTGCATATATTGGTGATGGGAAATAAACTCGGGGCTTCACCATCAGTGAAGACCGGCCGCATCAGCAATCGTGTGAGTGTGTCTCTTTCTTTAATTCCCGTTCCCCCCTTCAGGTACTGATCGACTTGTGGCGGCTGGTCCGTCATACATACCCCCAGTCTCACCATCACAAAGAGTTCCAGCAGACCCCAAACCTGATAAGCACAGTACTCCATCTGTCCCCAAACCTGACCAGTAGAGAGATCAAAACAGATCCCAATGTGGCCAACACGGAGTCCACAGGCATAACTTTAACATGACCAGCATAAAGACCCAAGGCAAACATAAATTTGACCACCACAGAGACCATGAGACTTCCAAATATAGCAGCACAGAAACCACAGTAAGATCCCAACCATGACTGGACACACAGGCCCCATGCAGGCCCCCAACCTGACAAACACAGAGGCCCTTGAAAGACCCAAATTGACATACCATAGAATCCTCAAGAAGATCACCTACCTTACCAACACAATTACCCCAAGAAGACCCCAAACCACGTGAACACAGAGAACCCAGGCTGACACCAAATGTGACCAACACAAAGATTTAGGCTGGCCCTCATTCTGACCACCAGACAGAATTTCAACAGACCATCAATCTGACCAGCACAAAGACCAAGGCAGAAACACAACATGTCCAGCAGAGTGACCCAGCAGACTTCCAACTGGATCAGCAAAGAAACATCTGACAAATTTCCAACCTGAACAGCACACAGGATTCCAGCAGACCTGCAACCTGACCAAAGTGAAGTCCCCAGGCAGATATTACTGTGACCAGCACAGAGAACCAAACAGACTCAAACAAGACCAAGACAGAGACCAAAGGCAGCCCCCAAAGCTCACTGAGTATGGAGCTCTGCAGAAGATCCCTAATTTGACCAGCACTAAGTCCCCAGGCAGACACTCAAACTGATTAGCACAGAGACCCTGATATGACCTCCAACCTGACTAGCACAGAGATCCCTGGCCAATCCCCATCTGACCAGGAACACAGAGTCCTACACTCCCTGTAACCTGACCAGCACAGAGATCAAGGCAGACACTCAATGTGATGATCACAGAGACTCCAGCATACCTGGAATATGAAAAGCAAAGAAACCCCTGCTGACACTCAACCTGATCAGCACAGTCCCCTACCATTTTCTCAACAACACTAGCAGAGATTGAATCAGACCACCAACCTTACCAGCATAGAGACTCCCAGCAGAACCCCAACCTATGCTGCAGAGACCCCAGGCAGCCCTCCAACCTGAGCAGCATACCCCCAAACTGACCAGCACAGAGACCCCCCAAAACCTCAAACTGGATAAGCACAGAGATCCCAGGCAGAGAGCCCCATCACCAGCACAGAGACCCCAGCAGACCCTTAACCTCTTTAGGTCAGAGAACTCAGTAAGACACCCAACCTGACCATACAGAATCTCCATGCCAACCTTCAAATTCACCAGCAACAGACACCTACCAAAACATGGCCCTGACCAGCAAAGATAATCCCTGCCAACCATCAACATAAGCAGCACAGTACCCAAGCTGTCTTTCAACTTGGCAAGCAGAGAGATTCAATCAGACCTTCACTTGACTAACACAAAATCCCCAGGCAAGTGACCATAATGATATTAAGAAATGAAGCATGTAGCATTTTTTCCTAGGATTATTTCAGAAAATTTATTGTCTGCTCTCGTAAAGACTAATTCAGTTTAATTAAATGTAATTTCAGCTTGACATTAATAACTACAATGAATAGGCACTTTCAGTTCTGTTTTTTTCCCAGGATATCACAGCACCTGAACTTGTCCACATCACTGTGGCCCTACTGCATTGCATTCAACATCAACAAAGAAATCTTTCCAGGATGTGATCAACAGAGAATAATTCAGGAGCTTGCTCCATATTCTCTGGGGAAAGCACAACAGACCACAGGGCTATGCACGACCACCTTTGAAAGAAACTTGGTTTATCACGAGGAAGTCACTGAAGTCAATTGGTATATCTCAAGTAGCTAGCAGCATTATGCCCTGCAAGTGCACACACCCTGGAACCCTGGGGGTCTTATCTGCTGTCATATCCTTGTCTGGCCTTGAATGACTGCAGCATCACTTTGAAAGTTTACTGATCCCAAATTCAAAATATTTTTAATAATGTACAAGAGTGCAATATGCAAATTTCCATATCACAGAAGAGCTCACATATGGTATATTGTTTAAGTGTCCCTTACTTCAATGGTAATTCTAGAGATTTTTTAACAGTGGGTTAGAAATTGAGACTCAATGGCATGTTAAACTATTACATAATTTATTAATGCCAGAATTTCTGTCCTCGGTTAAAAAAAATTTATTGTGGAAGATTCTGAGTCGATCATTTTTTCAACTGAATTTGAGTAGAGACATATTTGCCACTTTCCTCATTCTCAATATTTTCTCTGGAAAAGAAATTTGCAAATCGGAGTCCTAAACTCAAAAAAAGAATCAGTAAAAATTGTCTTGGTGATGGAAAGAGAACTGACTCTGGGTGATGAATATTTAATGTAACACTTGGAGAATGTAATATAGAATTGTGCACCTGAAACTTGTGTAATTTTTGCTAATTAATGTCACCCCAATAAATTTAACAATAAAAGATACCAAATAAAAATTGTCATTATGCTAATATTTGCTTACATTCCGAGTTTTGAGCCTAAATGCTATTTCATCAAATTTAACAATTAAAAATTTTTTAAAAACCTTGATTAATTTATCTAATGTAGTGTTAAAAAAAGAATAGCTAATATGAGGTTCTCTAGCAAGGAATTAATAAAGGAATCAAGCACATGGTTCTCAGTAAGGCTAGATTGCTCAGATTTTCAGTGGGAATTTAATGTAGAACTAGCAAGTTTCCTTTGAGGATATTAATATACCAAAATTATTTAAAAATGAGATCAAACACTGACATTGTTGCAAAGCCCTAAAAACATTATACGATAGTGGAAATATTTTCACACAAAAAATCATGAAATGGTACAATTTTATAGTGAAAAATAAAAAGTTTTTTTCCCATTCAAAAGGAAATTCTATTGTGTACGATTCAAACAACAAAATATTTATGGAAACTTAATAGATGTGTAAAAATTACCACTGTGAAATCAATGCAAGTTCCCAAGTGGTATGAGACATGGCACCCTGCGCTGTGGTCCCGGCTGAAGAGGAATTACCAGGCAAGAAGTCACTGTAGGTGAAATGCTTCAGTAGGGTCACCTCCTGGATGATGCAAACAGATGTGTGCTTTTGGATTTGTGGTCCTGCACCCCTTTGGAGATCCTGGAATTTATCTGTCCAAGTTTCTGACAGGGTCCTTCCTCCTTCAGCTTGCTCCAACACAAAGAGTAAATTTAGAAAGCAGGTGGCCATGTGATGCATTCAAAACCCAGGTGGGCAAGCATTAATATTACTTGGGGCTTTTCTGGTCTCAGAGCATACCCTGGCAGTGCCTGGGATCAGACTTTTTAACTAGGATTTACTCAGGAGAGGTGAAGGAACAAAAGAACTGATGAAGTCCGGGTAAGGGAAGTCGCATCTTGGATAATTTTAAGTAGGGGCTGCAAGCCCTGCCAGGCTGGTTTGCATTCTCTGAGACTTGGTCTCTTGTCTCTGGAGTGTCTCTACCAAGATATAGTTGGAGATAATTTGGAAGTTTTGTTCCAGGAAAGCTGTCCCAACTCTCTAAAATTTGTGATAACTGCTAGGAGTTTTCAGGTGTAACTGTGAAATGCCAGCCATAGTAGAAACTCTGAACTTGGCTAAAACTAGCATGCTGCTGTTCAACAAACTTTTCTGAGGCACTCACAAAGTGTTGGGGCACCCCTTTCAATGTGCATCATTAATTTTTAAATCACTAAATTTGATAGCCTCTGGAAGAAGTTTAGGAAAAGGTGAGATAGACAAATTAACTTTTGCTGTGTTTGTGGCATTTTGGGGGATGTTTATAGCAATGCTATAGGTAAGAAATTGAGGGTACCCAGTTTTTCCAGAAAATGCAGCCAGACAAGGGACAACAAAATACAAATGAGGCACCCATGACAACAGTAGCTATGATAACTGAATTGTCTACACTTCTGCTATAAATTCCACCTGGTTGTTGGTATAAAAATAAAACATAATAATTTATAGAAAATGTCATTATTGAAAATGAAATTTTACTCTAAATTTGCCATTATTTATGGTAAAAATGCACACTAGTTATTTTTGGTAACAGTAGTTGTAAGTTTAGTACCATTAGTTGTTTTGTTATTAAAATTATATAATATGCATCAGTTGTATAACATTACCATTACTTGTTAAAAATGATCTGAAATGATTCTTCTTAAATTCTTCTGAACTCAATTTATTCTTGTAATTTTTATAGAAACACCAATATCTTCTTAGTTTTTAAATGTGGTGACAGATTTTTTTTCTGTAGATGATATTGTTATTGTCCATTTTATAAAAATAATCTACATTACATTTTAAATTGATTTTCTAAATACTATATTTGATATTTAAAATATTTTTCCTTTCGTTTGTTTAATATTTCATGTTACAGTACATGTACTATAAAATTGGCTAAATACTTTAATTTTCAAGGAACTACAGGTTTAAACACGCCACTTTTATACAGTTGTTCACCATTAGGTATCTGAAACCATAAAAAGGTTCATATTATTTTAAGAACTAATATGATTTCTGATAAGTCACTCCAAAGTAATAAAACACTCTTAAGTGAATAACATTAAAAGTGGAAGTGTGCATATGTGAATTACATAATACAGTAAAGCATATAAAACATCGTGACAGTCAGAAAATGTGACATGAATTTTTATTAATTAAATTCAGTAACTCTAAAAACCACAAATCATTTCAGAAAGAGCAACAAGACAGAACAATCTACCCCAAGAAAGTATACTAGTCATTAGATGAGAGATGTCACTTCGATCATTGCAAAGTGTTTGTTAGATAACTCTTCTGAGTAATTACTGGACACCAATCAAAGTTAGCACACTAAAAAATAGTCCTAAAAATTGTTTTCCAACTTAGCAGTGTACATGGCTCTTCTTAGGTATATGTATTTTTTTAATTTAAAAATTATTTTCCTATATTTGGTGATATACAATTTTATATCAGTTTCTGGTGTACAAAACAACATAGTGATTACATGTTTATATACCTCACAATGGGATTACATCAATAAGTGTAATAATCCATCTCTCGCTGTACATAATGATCACAATTTTATTGACTATATTTTCTATGCTGTATATTACATTCCCATAAATGTTTACTTTTTTTTAAAGCTTAGATACAGTTTCAATAAAATATACAGAATGAGAATATCTACCTTAATTTGCTAAACTTCACTGACCAAATTTGCATTTCTGGTGTCTTAAAATAAGAATGTGTGCAGATCAATGGTAAGTGGTATAGGTATATTCATAGACTATGTCAAAAGACTACTTCATTACCAACTAAGCTATACCTTGTGGGCATTCCTTCAATTCTGCTTATAGAAGAATTGCAAGACCTAATTAAAAAGCATGATCAAGCTAATCCTAGTAAAGCATATTGAAAGCTGGAGAAACAGAAGCTTTACAGGTTCACTAACATGTCCAATGCCACAGAGCTAATAAAAATTACAAGAATATTTGACCATATGTTCTCAGCTTTGAAGGTAATGGCATAAGAGTGCTAGTTTCTTGACTTCCAGTTAATGGAATGTCTCCATAAATTTATCAGATTTCTACTAATTTTCACAAATGCTGGTTTTTCACTGTATTCACAAAAGGCTTTTACTTTATACATTTAATATTCAATTCACCAGGAGTTTCAATTATTAAATGACAACAACAACAATAAAAATTCCCAATGAAAATAAAAACAAAAATTAATAACAATTCACAAACTTTGTGAGCAGACAAGAAAGAAAATAATTTTTATTCTTTGAATAATACAAAAAATCCAGAATAAATATAGGATCCAACAGAGAAATAAATGAAGATTACCAGAGGCTGAAAAAAAGGGGGAAAGTGAAGGGTTTTGGGTGAGATATTTTGTTTTGGGAGATGAAATATTTCACAGCTTGATAGTGATGATGGATGAACTAAATCCTCATGAAAGTACACTTTATTAAGAAAATCATTAAATTTTACTTACATGAATTTAACACATTAATGCAACATATCATATAAATGTAAAAGACTAAATTGAAAAACAAAAAAAACTAGAAGACAACAAAGAAATGTTAAGATAGGGGACAAGATTGAAGGTGTATAAGAAACAGTGCAGGAGTGCATTTTAGATCTAGCCACCATTGTAGGGGTACTGAAAGCAATGACAATCCCAGGTGTCCTTGAAACACCAGACCTTGCACTGCTGACTGCTTATTTTCCATGAGTTCTGAGTATTGTGTCAGGCCCACGCCCTTAAAAAAACTGCTCTGCTCCAGAAATCTGACCCCCTCTGCTCCAGAGATGAAGGTCTATCTGATAGTGATAGATTTGCAGCTCCGTCACTATCTGATAAACTTGCAGCTCTGGGGCAGCTACACAGGGTGGACACTCCTTGAAATCTGGATGTGCCTTTAACATTAGCTAGCTCTTGCTTAAGCGACAGGCTTCTCAGGAGACATAAGAACAGGGTCGGGACTGTGGTATGATTTCTGAGCTGGAGCTGAAGTAGAGACAGGGGCAAAGGTGACCTAGATTCTTACTTTACAGGTTCATTCCAAATCCAGGACCCATGACCAAAGCCCTCAGAGGAGCCACTTTTCCGGGTATAGGCACAGATGTTGGCCTGAGTCCCATCTTTTCAACTGGCCCAGTGCCAGGCTCTGGGACGTCTTCGGGTGTATGTGGCACTGAGTTCTGTGGGCTTGTGTGTAGCTCCCACAGATCCTTTTCAGCATGAGGCTGTGCCTCCGTGGGATCCAGTTTCTCAGGCTAAGTCAGCACAAATTGGGCTCAGCACTCCAGATCAAATCCTGTGGTCATGTCCTACAAGCAAAACCTAGGGCCTCCACTCTGAAGAACCCAAGGTGTTGTCTGGAGTGGTGGCTATGCCTGACCATTCATGTGCTTGAAGTTTAGAGACACCTACATGATGAAACTCAGAGAGGTTCTGCATTGGCCTTTGGTGTCATGGCATACTTGCCTCTCATGTGATAAAGATGAAGTGTGTGATCTCATTGACTAAGTTATTGCCGATGTCCTATTTTGAGCTCTACATTGACCCTGACCAGCAGCCTGAGTGGAAGCATCAGAGCCCTTCTGCCCACCTGACCTTAAGCTTCCAGATCAGCAACAGACTATGTCTGCACAGGCCTCAACTTGGTGGCATAGCATTCTCTTGGAGTGCTTGAATAATCCCTAGGCAGAGTAGCCTCCTCCACCACATCTCAGTTAGCCACCATTGATCTGGAATGTGGACTTGACAAGGCCCCTAGACTACTGAGCATTCCTCAGCTGACTACTGCTCATGGTATGCCCTCCTTACATGAACACCCCCAGCCAGCACTACACACACATATACACACACAGGAAGGAAACAATGCTGTCAAGGTGGGATCAGAGGGCTGGCTTGTTTTTGCCTTGACCGACAGGGGCCTTCTTGTGTTACCTTTGGTTTTCTTTGAAAAATGGCCACAGATTTTGAAGTGAGACCTGAGCAATACCCGAGGCAAAGGATAACATTTAAACTACAGGCTTTCCTGAGGCCAGGCCAGCGGGACCTGGGGACACAAGAAAAAAACATTATACTACTTTGAATGTCTCTAACCAAGTAAGCTAAGCAGGGGCTTCTCCAGGATGTGGTTGCCTGTTTAGCAGGGCTCCATGTTCTGTTAGTGTCTATAATCAGGAAGTGTGTTCACTGCCTTGGGTCCACTACATGTGTTTTATCCTGAAACAAGTTCCCTCCAAGGACTCTGTAGTTGGGGCCTTCTTACTCTTTACCCCATGCCAAGTTCATACACAGCTGCACCACCACAGTTCACCTCAAACACCAGAAAAACTTGGGTGTTGCCCAGGCCCTAACTTTAAGGATTCAGAGCTGGCTGTGAGACTCTTGCTGTCACTATATCTTTGCACAACACTTGACAGAGGAGTAAGCTGAGGCCTTCTCTTCTGAAGCCCTGCCACACTGGTGGTGTCTTCTTTTAGTTTCAGGTGCCTAAGGTGGAGACATTAAACCCATGGATTCTTCTTTTCACGTGCCTTGGAATGACACTGGTTCAGTCAGATCCCTGGGCACTTGTGGTTGCAGTGCTCAACAGCTTGACATCTCTCATCTACCTACTATGAAACCTTGACGTGGTGCCCAGAGACTGGGTGTTTCTACACCATGACAGAGCTTCTGCCAATGATTTTTCCCACCTCTGATATTCTCCCTTGTGTGCACTTCCCTTCTGACTTCCAGCTCTTCCAGCTGGACTGTCAGTGTGTGTGTGTGTGTGTGTGTGTGTGTGTGTGTGTGTGTGTGTGTATTCCAGTGTATATGCGGATACTGAGAGAAAAGGGTCTTACATGAGAGGGTGCCACAGGATCTCAGAGATGTTCATCTTCAAAGAAAATCCTATGGACAGGTTGAGCTAGGCCCCAGGGTCAGTTTTAAATCATTACTATTGAAGTGCATACTGAGGAAATAGCAGGTGCTGTGGCTAGTCATCCTGTGTGAAATAAAATCATGGTAATGATCTGCCACAGTACTTTTAGAAAAAATACCAATACATCAGCAAGTATGATATTTTGCATATAGTAATCTCATGATCAATGTTAACTGACATTAGAATAGTTTTTCAGTAAGATGCTGAATAGGACAGCAGTCTCAGGAACCAAGAGTGTCCTCCAAGGCTCAATGTGTATGAAGGTTTTATACACAGGCAGGAAATTTTGTAGAAATGAAGAAAAATATCCTCATGATTTGAGAAAAAAAATGTGTGCTTATTGAAAATGGTGGAATCTGTCTCTTTGATGTGACACATAAGATGGAATATGCGCTCATGTAAGAAAAGCTGAGATGAATTCCTGAGGGCACAGATGCCCTCTCAATTATCAGAATCACTTTAGTTCCCAGCACAGTGCCAGACACTTCAAACATTGGCAGAACACAGTCAGAATTCAGGTGTTATGCTTACTGACCATCAGGAGCCAACCTAAATGGGGGCTTTCAAAATTGCAGCACAAAATTGTAGCACTGAGCACCTTCACTAAGGTGCTCAGTGGGAGAAATTTGGAGGTGGCTAAGGTCTCCTGCAATTGTTTTAGAAGAGTTGCACACTGGATAAACTAGGACATGCTGCTGTCAGAGTTTTGCCATGTCACTCCAGCTTCCCCACTTGCCACCAAGCCAGGTGGGACTAATGGTTCCTATCTCAGCAGCCTGCCAGGCACAGTAGGAACCCTTATGGTTCCATGTGCTCAGGTCAGTCCAAGTAAACTTTTCTGCCACTCGGCCTAAAATTAGCACCAATGACTTCAATGTTCTCTTCTTTCTCTGCACCTTCAGCACAAATATTTTGGAAGCACCATCTTTTTTAAATGGTAGGGAATGGTATGGGTCCTAGCATCTAGTGCTGGGATTGTGGCTGAAGCAGAGGAACCAGGAAAAATGTCCTGCTTATGGGTGGAACAAATAATGTACACATTTGAATTTGGGATGATGCGTATTTTTGGAGATCCTGAGGTTTACCTGACTGAAGGTTTGACAATGTCTTTCCTCCTGGAGCCAACTCCAGCACAAACTTTAGGTTTTGTAGAACAGGTGGCTGTGGGACACATTCAAAACCCTAATGGGAAAAAATGGCTGCTGCTTGAGTACATCTTGGCAGAATGAAAAAAACAGACATCTTAATGCGATTGGACTGGGAAGAAATGAAAGAAGGGAGAATGGCGTGGGAGAAGGAGAACAGTCATGGTTTGAAGTTACATATGCAAAGGCTCTAAGTAAAGGTTTCACACCCTTCGAAGTTGGTTGATATTGAGACTTGGTCTCTGCTCTCTATCCTCTATTCCTAGTTGTGCTTGGGGATGATGTGTCATTCCAATCACAGGGAAGCTGTCCAGATTTGCTTAAGCTTGAGATCATTGCTAGGCATTTGCAGTTTTATTCAGCAGGCTGTTCAGAGCTTTGTGAAATGTGTACCATGGCAGAAACTGTTAAGTTAGCTAAATCTAGTGTGTCCCCATTCCACTCACTCCCTCAGACAAATGCAAAAATCTTCAGATGGCTTTCATCTATGCACCTCATGGGTTTCCCAACCACAAAAGGTGGCAACATCTGATAGGGAATTGGGGAGAGAGCAGAAAGACGTGTTAGGCTAGGTGGGTGGTGCAAGGTAAGGTGTTTATAGCAATGCTATAGGTCAGGAGTTCTGGGTACAAAGTTGTTCTAGAAAATGCTGCTGAACAAGAGATAATGAAATATGGATAAGGCACCAATGCAAACGTGACCCCTGCTAACTGAATTGTCTACACCTTTGCCATTAATTCTAGCTGTTTTATTGTATAAAAATAAATTTCATAATAACTTATAGTTCATATTATTATTGTAAATGAAATTTTACTCTCATTTTGAGGGAATTGGGGTTCAATATAAACATACTCATAGAGGAAGGGCCAGATGGTGACTGGAGAAGAGGTCCCTAAAGCCTCTCCCAGAAAACACAATTGAACGGCCATCCAGGAGCCAAGAAAGTGGACCCTGAGTGACACTACAGCAACTGAGAAATCCGTGCATTGCAATTAAACACCTGAAAGTTGGAGAGTAGGGGGTGAGCAGGAGAGAGGGAAGGGAGCAGAGATGGATCACAATAGGACCCGATCGCTGCTGACTGTCTGGGAGCAGCAGAGTGCATGGAAGGGAGGAGGCCACAAGAGTAAAAGTCAGCAAAGTGGCAGAATGGTTGGAGACTGTAAGGGACTCAGGCCTTAGAGCAGCATGTTGGGGACAGAGCTTGGGGCCAGCCTCTGAAGCTTTTGAGTAACAAGACGGCTGAGCGAGGACTCTGAATAGCTGAAGGCTAAGATTGGTCCCCAGAGAAAGCCCCTTAGCTCCTGGCGCCCTCTGGACACACAGCACAAGCACACACGACTTCTACACAGGGCCGCTGCTCCTGTTCCTGGCCCACTGTGGAGGCGAGGTGGCTGCCTTCATACTGCCTGAAGTCAGGCACGCAGCTTTGGAGTTGCTGTGTACACATCTGCACACGCACCCCAGGGTCCTACAAGTAACTCGAGCTTGCGGATTCTGCCCCAATGGCTGGTTGCTGGAGCGGGCCAGGAAAGAAAGGCCGATTTGATAGCATGAGCCCCAGGCAGCAAGAATAGTCTTGGCTTGCAACACCCAGCTTCCTTAACATAGGGCTGGGGGAGGAGATGTCCCACTGTGCTTTTTGTTGGCCTCTCTACTCTCCTACAGTCTCCACAACCAACTAACTACAGGAAGTGGAGGGACTCCAGATGGAGGTGCACCATCTCCAAACATAGCAAGAGATCAGAAATGAGAAATAAACAACCACACTCTCCCAAAACTTGGCCCCCAGAGTCACCTAGTTTCTGCCTACAGCAATACGCCACAAAAGTACTAATTAGGGTTCCTGGACCCTGCTGAATATAACAGCCTCATGTCAAACAGGAAGAACACAGCATGCAGGGTGAATTCCTTGAAAACTGAAACGGTTCAAAAATAACATGAAATTTATCTAGAAGACAGCTTATTAGACCTAGAAGTTTCTGAAGTAAGTGACAGAGAATTTAAAGTAGCCATTCGAAAGGCGGTGAGAGAAATGAAAACATACTGGCAAAACTCCATAGCTGACATGAATGACATAAAAAAGGAAACTCGTGACCAAAAGGAACAATTTAACAAAGAAATTCAAAACATAAGGAAGATCAAGATGCAAATTCGAGACATAAATAATACAATAAAAGAAGTGGGAAATGAAATAACTGCCATAGGAAACAGGGCCAACCAGATGGAAGAGAGAATTAGTGATATAGAAGATCAGAACATGGAAACAGCAAAGAAAGAGGAAGAAAGGAAATATAGAACCAAAACGATTGAAAGAACTCTGAAAGAACTCTCTGACTCCATAAGACAAAACAACATCATGATAATAGTATTAGAAGAAGGAGTAGAGCATTCCACAGAGAGCATACTCAAACAAATAGTAGATGAGAAATTTACAAAGCTATGGAAAGATCTGGAACCCCAAATTTAAGAAGAAAACAGGTCTCCTAGAAACCTAGGTCCTAGCAGATATTCCCCAAGACACATGGTACTAAAGATGTCCAAATATAAAGACAAAAGACAATTTACAAGGCATCCAAGGGAAAAAAAATACTATAACCATTATAGGAAAACCCATCAGGCTGGGATCAGATTTCTCAGCAGAAACTCTACAATCCAAGACGGAGTGGAATCCAATATCAAAAACTTTAAAAGAGAAACTTCCTGCAAGGAATAAATTAGTGAAATTATCTTTGAGATATGAAGGTGGAATAAAGGCCTTCTCGGACACACGTAAGCTGAGGGAATTTGCCAGCACAAGGCCAACACTTCAAGAAATACTGAAGGAGGCTGTTCAACGTGAAACAAAACGTAAGGAAAAATGGAATAAAGTTGAGACAACAAAAAGAAACAAAAATAAAACAAAAACAAACAAATAAATAAGTAATGGCCACAGGACATCTTCACATATCAATAATAACTGTAAATGCTAATGGACTGAACTCAACAACAAAAGGACACAGAGTAGTAGATGGGATTAAAAAAACAAAACTCATCCACATGCTGTCTCCAAGAGACACACCTCATCCATAAAGACAAACATAGATTCAGAGTGAAAGGATGGGAAACAATACTCCAAGCAAATGGTAATCAGAGAAAAGCAGGAGTTGCCATACTGATATCTGATGAAATAAACTTCAAGTTAAAAATGATATTAAGAGACAAAGATGGACATGGCATAATGATAAAGAGCACAATACAACAACAAGAAGATTTGACAATAATTAATTTATATGCGTTCAACCAGAAAGCACAAAAATATACATAGAAACTACTAACAGACTTGAAAGGAGAAACTAACAAAAACACAATCATTGTTGGAGACTTAAATACCCCGCTAACAGCCATGGACAGATCATCCAAACAGAAAATAAAGAAATATCAGCTCTAAATGACACATAAGAGCAATTGAACATAATTGATATTTAAAGACATTTCATCCAGCAAAAGGAGACTATACCATCTTTTCTAGTGCATGTGGAACATTCTCAAGGATACACCATATGCTGGGACATAAAAGTAGGGTCAGGAAATTTAAGAAGATAGAAATCATACCAAGTGTATTCTCAGACCACATAGCTTTGAAATTGGAGATCAACTGCAAAAGGAAAGCAGAAAAAAAAAACACATATAAATGGAGATTAAACAACATCTTATTAAAAATGATTGGATAAAAGAGCAAATAAGAGACTAGATTAAAAGATATATAAAATTAAAGACAATGAAAAATACAACATACTAAAATTTTTAGGACACAGCGAAAGAGGTAATAAGACAAAAAAATTATATCACTGCAGGCCTACTGAAGTAGCAAGAAATATCGCAAGTAAAAACCTTAGCATTGTATCTTAAAGAACTAGAAAAAGGAGAGCACTCAAAACCCAATGTCAGCAGAAAGAAAGAAATCATAAAAATTAAAGCAGAGCTAAATCAATTAGAGAACAGAAGGACAATAGACAAAATTAATATTACAAAGAGCTGGTTCTTTGAGAAAGTCAACAGAATTGACAAAATCCTGGCTAGATTAATCAAAGGATGAAAGGAAAGAAGACAAATGTCCAAAATTACAAATGAAAGGGTAGAAATTACCTCTGATACAACAGCAATACAAAGGAGAATAAGACAATAATATGAAAGACTTTATACCACTAAATTTAAAAACCTAGAAGAAATGGACAAGTTTCTAGAAAACTATAGGCTACCTAGACTCAAACAAGAAGAACTGGATAATCTAAATAGACCAATTAAAGCAAAGAGATTGAAACTACTATCCACTATCTCCCTAAAGGCAAAAGCCCTGGACCAGATGAATTCAACAACGAGTTCTACCAAACATTCAAAGAAGCATTAACACCTATCCTCCTCCAATTCTTCCAAAAAATTGAAAAGGAAGCAATACTTCCTAACTCATTTTATGAGGCCAACATTACCCTAATACCAAAGCCTGGTAAAAACAACACAATAAAGAAAACTATAGACCAATATCTCTGATGAACACAGATGCAAAAATCTTAATCAAAATATTAGTAAATAGAATACAACAATGCATCAAAAAGGTTATACGTCATGATCAAGTGGGATTAATTACAGGAACACAAGGATAGTTCAACATACGAAAATCAATCAATGTGAAACATCACATAAACAAAATTAAAGATAAAGACCATATGGTCATATCAATTGATGCAGAAAAAGCTTTCGACAACATACGACATCCATTTATGATCAAAACACTAAATAAAATAGGTATAGAAGGAAAGTATCTCAACATAATAAAGGCCATATATGACAACCCCTTGGCTAACATCATACTGAATACGGAAAAGCTGAAATCTACTCTCATAAAATCAGGAACAAGACAGGGATGCCCCTTGTCACTGCTGCTATTTAATATATTACTGGAAGTTCTAATCACAGCAATCAGGCAAGAGAAAGAATAAAAGGTATCCAAATTGGGAAAGAAGAGGTCAAATTGACACTATCTGAAAATGACATGATTCTTTATATAGAAAATTTCAAAGATTCCACCAGGAAACTATTAGAAACAATAAATGAATACAGTAATGTCACAGGATACAAAATCAATGTACAAAAATCAACAGCATTCCTATATACAAACAACGAATCCACAGGAAAAGAAAAAAGGGAGTTAATTCCTTTTGCTATTAGAACAAAAAGAATTAAATTCGTGGGAATTAACTTAACAAAGCACGTGACAGACTTATACACAAAAAATTATAAGACACTTTTGAAAGAAATTGGAACAGATATTAAGAGATGGATAAATATTCTCTGTTCATGGATAGGAAAACTTAACATTGTTAAAATGGCCATTCTTCCCAAAGCAACCCACAGATTTAAGGCAATAGCCATCAAAATTTTAAATCATAGTTTTGTGAAATAGATAAAAGAACGATCATATTTATATGAAATCATAAAAGACCTCAAATTGCCAAAGCAATACTACATGAAAAGAATAAGGCTGGTGGCATTACACTCCCATACTTCAATTTATATTACAAAGCATTAACAGTCAAAATAGCTTGGTACTGGCAGAAGAACAGAAATAGAGACCAACGGAATAGAACAGAAAACCCAGAAATAAATCCACAAATTTATGGACCAATAATTTTTTATAAAAGAGTAAAAAATATACAATGGGGAAAACACAGGCTCTTTAGTAGATGTTGCTGGGAAAACTAGAAAAAGATATGCAAAAGAATGATCCTGAGCTGTGAACACTCATCATATACAAAAATTAACTCAAAATGGATTAAAGACCTTCATATGAGAAATGCAACAATAAACTGTATAGAAGAAAACATCGATACCAAACTTATAGAACTACGACACATGGAAGACTTCATGAACCTGACCTCAAAGGCAAGGCAAGTAAAAGCAAAAACAAATGAATGGGACTATATCAAACTAAAAAGCTTCTGCACAGCAAAAGAAACCATCAACAAATCAAAGAGACAGCCAACTGAATGGGAGAAATTATTTGCAAATAACGCATTAGATAAGGGTTTAATATCTAGAATATATAAAGAACTAATAAGACTTAACAACAAAAAAAACAAACAACCCAATTAAAAAGTGTGGGGGGGAAGCTAAATATAAGGTGATGGAAAGAGAAGTCACATTAGGTGGTGAAATTATTATACAACAAGTTGACAATGCCCTGTAGAACTGTAAGCCTGAAACCTATGTAATCCTTGCTAACAGATGTCACCCAAATAAGTCTAACAATAAAAATGAATTTAAAAAAAAGTGGGCAGAAGAACTAAACAAACACTTTTCCCACGAAGAAATACAAATGGCCAGCAGACATATGAAAAAATGCTCATTCTCACTAGCTATCAGGAAAATGCAAATCAAACCACAATGAGATATTACCTCACACCTGTTAGAATGGCTATTATCAACAAGACAAGGAATAACAAGTGCTGGAAAGAATGTTGAGAAAAAAGGAATGCTCGCACACTTCTAGTGGGAATGCAAATGGGTACAAACACTGAGGAAAACAGTGTGGAGGTTCCTCAGAAGATTGGGAATGGAGCTACCATATTATCCAACAATCCCCCTTCTGGGGATTTACTCAAAAAACTTGAAAACCTTTGTCCGCAAAGACTAATCTACCCCAATATTCATTGCAGCACTGTTCACATTGGCCAAAACATGGAAGCAACCGAAGTACCCTGTGACAGATGACTGGATAAAGAAGCTGTGGTACATATGCACAATGGAATATTACTCAGCTATATGAAAAGATGAAATATTGCCATTTGCAATAAAATGGATGGACCTGGAGATCATCATGCTTAGCGAAGTAAGCCAGATAGAAAAAAACAAAAATTATATGACTTCACTCATAGGCAGAATATAAAATGAAAGCAGAGAAGAAAAAAGAAGTGAACAAACAAACAAATAACCCATGGACAAAATTAATAATTTAATGTTTATTTGGGCACGAGTGGAGAAGTAAGGGGATAAAGGGGAAAGTGTGAGAGGAGGGAAGGGGAGCTAAATATGTGGTGATGGAAAGAGAAGTCACATTAGATGCTGAACTTATTTTACAAGTTGACAATGCACTGTAAAATTGTATGCCTGAAACCTTTGTAATTCTTGCTAACAGATGTCACCTCAATAAGTCTAACAATAAATATAAATTTAAAAAATATAAACACATACTCATTATTTTGGGTAGCAACAGTCATCATTTTAGTGACAACTATCATTTAATTTGAAAATGGTATTATACACATCAGGTTATATAACAAACTTTATCTTTTTAAAAATATGTCACATCAAGTGGTGAACTTATTATACAAGTTAACACTGCACTGTAGAATTGTATGCCTGAAACCTATGTAATCCTTGTTGACAGATGTCACCCCTGTAAGTCTAACAATAAAAATGAATAAAAAATAAAAAATATGTGAAATGATTATCCTCAAAAAATTTTGTACTCTATGTGTTACAGTAATTTAGATAGAAACCCCTCTATCTCCTTAGTTTATAAATATGGTTATATTTGTTTCTCTTGGAAATTGTTAGAGGTGCTGAGAATAAAGTGCTTGAGGCCAAGTAAGGGTTTAAAAAATTTTTATTAAGAGCATATGGGGGAGTTTCCTGATGGTGTAGTGGCTTAAGGCTTTGGTGCTGGCGCTGCCAGCGCTGTGGCCTGGGTTCGATTCCCAGCCAAGGACCTACCCACATACCCAAAAGCAAAAACAAAACAAAACAAAAAAAGAGCATATGGTTGCAGATTGGCTTGAATCCAAAAGAACTTCAGTACTGACATCTATTGTAGCAATGGTTTTATAGGGAGTAAAGGAAGGCATTTCTGAAGAAGAGATAGTGTTGTACTGACCAAATCGTCATGTTGGTAGAGCTGAATATATGTTATTTTCTCAGTGGGTCTCACTGTTCCTAGAAAAATGTTACTTTTTTTGAGAGATGTGTTACTTTTCTCCAGAGCTCAGAAAGCAGCCAACTTTCCAGGGATAAGGGTGCTTAGCAAGCTTTCAGACCTTACATTTTCAGACTTTTGGTTATATAAAATAAAGGTGAAAAAAGACAGTATGAGAAGGAAATAGGACACCAATTCTTTCTGGCTGCTTCTTATTGAGAGCAGACATAGAGTTAGAATTTATGTAGGGCACTAAGAAAGGGGTTGATAATGGAGTCTGGTTTCATATAGTAGGAAATTTAGTCCATTCTGAAGATGTGTCATCACCTGGATCTGATTCTGCAAGAAAGACATGAATATCAGAAATAGACAATGTCCAAATAATAGTAAATGAAAAATTATAAGGGCCAGGACAGCAGAAGAAAGAAATAATGAAAGAAACCATGAATAAATAGCCCATGAAAATGTCTGGGATATTTTTAGATTTGAGGGTCATTCTAATATTTCTCAGATATTTTCTAGTTTTGTTCTGACTTATTAAAATAGAAACAACAGTTTTTCTATAAGTAGAGACTAATTACTTCTTTAGCAGCCATAAGGACATTTAAACTGCAGAAGCCTGGGAGGATTGGCATAGGTTTGAGGTCCACACTGCTGTTTCCTGCAGTCTAGTAGCCTTGCGCTGCCTCCTGAACCAGCTGAGAGAATTGCCTGTTTGGGGAGCTTTTCTTTCCATTGTTGCATTTGGCATCCACACAGACCTCAATTCCATTGTAAGCAGAGATATCTCTTATCCTTCCCAAGTTCCTCTGACTCACCTCTCATGATTCTCAACTCTCAGCCTTCCAAGTCCTAGAGCTACGCCAGAGAATCGCTGGGCCTTTGGCCTTTTTCTCACTCAACTGATTTAAGAGTCCTTTCTCTTGGTGTTTCTCTCCTGAGTTGGAAATGCCCTTTCAACTGAGTTCTACCATTTAAACTTAGAGAATCTTTTACTTACCTCCCTTCAGGTCATGGAAATCTCTCAATCTGATCCCTCTAAAAATACCCTTTTAAGTTGCCTTTGACACAATCTTAACCACTTAGCACAGTCTGAAGACCATTGAATCAAGCACCTTCTCTTTTATTGTAACATAACGTGGCCACAATATAAACTGGACAATAGCTCACATTGGCAAGACAATGGCACTTTTTATTATGCTGTGCTCATGGACCTCAACAATTTCTATCGATGCAATGGAAAGTGGTCTAAAATTTCCCATATTCAGGCCTTTTTTACATTCTGCACAGGACCCTCTCTCTGTCAGTCTTGCTCCACCTATCGGATTCTCTTGAAGTACTCTAAAACTCCACACTCAAACCCCAAACAGTAGCCTTCTAAACGTCCTCCACTGGACTCATTGCCAGAAACCCCCTTGCCTGTTCCCACCTCTTTCAATTTTGATTCTGTGTACCATCGTCCTTCCTCACCATTAGATTCTCAGAATCCTCCTGAACACTCAGTCTTGAAGGTCTCTAGTCACCCTGATTTTACTCCTCCCAGTCCTTGGTCCTGATTTACCTGTGCTCTGTCACCTGCTGCTGTTCTCCCCTTTAAATAGGTGGCTAGTACTGAGGGCTTAGTCTTAGTTTACATCCCTTCCTCTCTTTATGACATCTCTCTGATTGAAAAGTGCATTGGGTGTTACTCTACTTACTCCAATACTTATACTAAAAAGTTTAAATATCTCAATCAATCCTATGATATTTACATTATTCTGTCTTCTACTTTTAACCATGAGGTAAGAGAAAGAGTCTGGCTCAATACTCAAGCTCATGCTGATAAGTTATATAGACAAGATCAGGGTTACCCCATGGAAGCAACAGCCATTTTCTGCAAGGACTCAGGATGGAAGTATCAGGATGAGGCCCTGGCTCCTAGATGTAAGAACCATATGATTACTTGCCTTATAGGAGAACTTCATATGGCCACTCTTTAACTGTCAATTTTGTAAAACTAAAGATCACCCAGCTCTATTTCTTTCTGGGATAACTGAAGTCCTCCAAAAATATACTAATGGAAATCTCAACTACCAGGAGAGACTTATTCTTCTCCACATATATTTTATTTCTCAATCAGTACCTGTATTCTGCATAAGCTTTTTTTTTTTGTATGTGGGTAGTTCCCTGGCTGGGAATCAAACACAGGCCACAGCATTGACAGCACCAGCACCAAAGCCTTAAGTCACTACACCACCAGTGAACACCCTCTGCACAAGCTTCAACAGCTGGAGGAGAACACTCAAACCCCAGAGAGAGATTTTTTATTTTTTTTATTTTTTTAACTTTTTAAATTTATTTTTATTGTTAGACTTATTGGCATGACATCTGTTAGCAAGAATTACATAGGTTTCAGGCATACAATTCTACAGTGCATTGTCAACTTGTTGTATAATAAGTTCACTACCCAGTGTGAGTGACTTTAAACTTTGCTTTCAAGGTATTCAACAATCAAAATGAGGAAGAGAAATTACAGAAACAAAGACAAAATCAGGCCAAATATCAGATGCTTGCTGCTGCCATTAACAAGCCCTCTTGGGGACAGGCTCCTAAGAGTACAAAAAGACTTAGGGCTTCCCTATGTCCTTGTTTTAAATTTGGCAATGCTGGCCCTCGAATAAAGCAATGTTCACACTAACAGCCTCCTCTAGAACCATGCTAACTCTGTAAGCAGTATGAACACTTTAAGGTAGACTATAGCCTGGCAACCAAGCAGGACTCCATCTTGTACTCAGAGGTCTTCAGAGCATCTAGATCTGTTTCTGCCAACCCTGTTTGATGTTGCTGTTGATTGACAGTGTCTGGGCCTGACAAACCCCACACCTATCAATCCATCAGAGCCTCTGGTAAACTGGATGGTAGCAGGTAAGCCAATATTTTTTTTTCTTAAACACAGGGGTACATATTGGGACTTACCTGAATATACAGGTACAACCTATTCCTCTCATGTCTCTATCGTAAGGTTGATGGAGTAGTGTCTCAACCACTAGCTACTCTAGTTCTCACTTGTTACTTTGAGAATATGTTGTTCACCCACATTTTCCTGGTACTCACTATCTACCCCACTGTGCTGAATGGATGAGAAATTTTGTCCAAATTTTAAGCATTGCTACTCTTCTAGGCCCATAAGCACAAACAACCTTTCTCTTGCTTCTCATTTCTGAACTCTTTCAGTCTCCAATATCTGCAGAGCCCTCTTTTCCTCTTCCATATATTAAGGTTAATCCTATAGTCTGAGATACTTCTATTCTCTCTATAGCTAACTATCATCCTCCTGTAAAAATCCAAATCAAAGATGCCTCTTACTACCCTTGTCAACCACAATGTCTTATCTCCTTGGATGGAAATAGAGGTCTTGAACCTATCATAATCTTCTCTCTCAACATCTCCTTCAACCCATGAGTTCCTCATATAACACTCATCATTCTTGTAAAAAAAAAGAAAATCTGCTGGATGTAACAGCTTGTCCAAGATCTTTGCTTAATGAATTAGACTGTATTTCTTATACACCCAGTAGTTCCCAACCCTTACACTGCATTCCCATACCACTCACGTCACCGTCTAGATCTAAAAGATGCATTCTTCACTATTACTTTACATGTTAATTCACAAGACTTACTTGCCTTTAACTGAACTAATCCCAATACTCCTACCTCTCAACCATTCACACAGACGGTTTTACCACAGGGATTTCAGAACAGCCCTTAGTTTTTCAGGCAGGCCTTCGCTGCAGACCTGATGAAGTTTGACCTTTCATCCAGTACTATAACACAGTTTGTAGATGATCTGTTGCTTTTTAATTTCTCACAAAATGATCCAATCAACACAATATTCAAATTCTCAACATTCTTGTTGAGAAAGAGTACTGGATATCACCTATTAAGGCTCAAATATTTCAACCTGAGGTGACATACCTAGGACTTTCTATCTCGCCCCAGAAGAAGGCCCTTACATCTGATCACAAAACTCTAATTTCTTTCTTAAAGCCTTCCAAGACAATATAGGAAATAGAGGCAACCCACGTATAATACTGCACTTCTATAACACGACTCAAGAATTGGAAGAAACGCTCATATAACTATGACGGACCAGCCGCCACAAGTCGATCAGTACCTGAAAGGGGGAGCAGGAATTAAAGAAAGAGACACACTCACACGATTGCTGATGCGGCCGGTCTTCACTGATGGTGAAGCCCCGAGTTTTTTTCCCATCACCAATATATGCAGTTTGAGTACATGCAGTTTAACAATGAAAATATGCATTACCTCCTTCAAAAGCAGATCATCTATTATCATTAACTCTCCAGCAATAGCCTAAAGTCAGAGCA
>PVJL010011773.1:0-40820 GCA_004026885.1 Lyroderma lyra
TAAAATGGATCATGATTTGTACCTTGTTCTCTGTGGCATGCTTTTCCTTTTCAACCTTGGCCAGTGTCAGCTCAAGGTCATCAATGTCTTTCTTCAGTTCTGAACATTCGTCCTCCAGTTTCCTCTTCTTGGCAGTCAGCTCAGCATTGATCTCTTCCTCATCCTCAGCTCGCTCAGTCACCTCTTTGATTTTGGCCTCAAGTTGGATTTTGGCTTTGATTAGCTGGTCACACCTTTCCTCTGCATCAGCCAAGCCTTCAGCTTCCTAAAGGGAGAAATGGAATATTTGCATTTGTCTAAGCTGTATCTGCAAACACACTAATTTATTAAAACGTGGAAACTTCAATGACCCAACCAGTTTGGTCAACACATAGGCCAGCAAACTTGCCAACTTTTAAAAACCAGGACAGAATGTTAGGCTACTTAATCTACTGATTATATATAATATCAGATTTCCTACAGATATCCATGCTTGGAAGGACAAATCAGGAAAATAAGCCTTTTGGCAAAATCTGCACCTTTGCTACTTTTGAAAAATTACTTATTCATTCTAGGACTAGGCTTTTTTTCATTTGAGGGGGGATTGATTTAGCCCTTTTTCTGTCCTGGTAAAAACCACATAACTTCTATTTTATGCAAAAAATAGTCTTCACTAAGGAAAGAATATTTTAATTCAAGAAAAGGTTCTATAAAGAAAGAAAAGTATCTATGGATATTTTTATTACTTTGCCAACTGATGACCAAATGTTGTAGAACTGTGTGTATGAATATATGCAGCATAATTTGTGACTTTGCATTTATTGCTTTTTTAGATCTGAATCTTAGTATTTTTGATGGCAAACAATTACAACAAATGTTTCATTGGAAACCATTTATTTATAAATCTTAAATTTAAAAAAATTCTCATATCTAGTTAGATGGTGTTTGGATGGTAGAAGACGTGGCAATGTTTAATACTCTGATGACAAAGAATGGATTCTCATACTCACAGATTGAACCTGGAGCTGGAGATCATTTTTCTCTTGCATCAGAGTTACCATTTTCTCTTCAAGTTCTTTTCTTTTTGCCTCTGATTTAGCCAGTTCTTCTTTAGTCTTCTCAAATTCTTCCTTCATATTGGCCATCTCCTTCTCCGTCTCTGCACTCTTCAGCAGGGGCTTGATCTTGAAATACAGCTTCATCCAGGGCCAGTGCTTCACATTCATGAAAGCACGGATATTGTACTGGATGCAGAAGATGGACTCTCTGAAGAAAATAAATAAAGATGCATATGAAAAAGAATGTGGAAAGTGCCCATCCCTCAACCAAAGTAATGACTACAGTGGATTCAACAATGACAATGTGGAGGAGAACCTGTACTTGGTCTCTCACCTCCTCTCCATCATCTTCCTGAACTCCACCCTCATCAGGTATCCCCTGCACATGGCTTGAGTGCGTGTGATGAGTTGAGCCAGCTTATCATCTCGCATCTCCTCTAGAGTTCCCAACAGGCCAGCTTTAAAGAAAACCTTGCCAAAGAACCAATTAAATACATTATTTCCATTCATGAAAAAGCCCACAGGAGAAGAAATTATGATAAGTATAAATTTGTGTTGGTGGTACCTTGGTGTGACCGAATTTATACTGGGTGTGGTCAATGTCGATAGATCCTAGAAGTTTCTCAGAAGCCTTCTTGCTGTCAATGAACTGACCCTCTGGGATAGCACTCGCGTTTAAAACCTTGTATCTGTCAGAATAAAAAGAATATTAAAATGTGTTTTTTTCTTCATTGAGATAAAAAAGAGAATTCTTGGTAGCTATCACTGACAAAATTATAGATTGATTTTTAGAGAAGAATTGCTAATCAAACAGTGCTTCATGCAGAATTAACAAAGCTATGAAAATCTTATGATAATATAAACCAAGATGTTTTTCTTTTATGATCACCTTTTTAATAATTGTATTTCAGTGTTCAAGGAAAAGTTAAAAAATATTTGAATTAGATGGCCATTTTGATATAGACTATGAATTGTAAGGAATCAGTAATGAGACACAGACCTCTGTTTGAAGTCTGCATAAAGGATTCTGCTTGGGAATCCCTTCCTGCAGATGCGGATGCCTTCCAACACCCCATTGCACCTCAGCTGGTGCAAGACGAGTTCATGCTCCATGGCCCCTGAGAGAAAGATAAGTCTCATAAAAGTTTAATGAAAAATCACACTATAGACTTATTTGGATGTCAGAAATATCTTACCAGGAGTTTTAGTTTCATTGGGAATGAGACAGCGTACAAAGTGGGGGTGAGTGCTCCTCAAGTTGGTCATCAGCTTATTTAAATTCTCCTATAAAACCATATGAAAAGTTTTAAAATAATTTCTAGCTGCATCTACTTGAGAGTCCATGTCAATGATCTGTAGTTAATGTGCTCCTGCTTCATGTTTTAATGAGCTGCCTCAATGGAGAACCAATCACGACAGCCATAGAGATGGAGCATAGATAGAAAATTATGAATTACACGACACCAGTTAACTTCAGTTCATTTTTCTCAATCACTACTGATCAGAGAAAATTTGTATTGAGACTTTGGTCATATGAAATAGATGTCCTTAGAGAGGACAGGGTTCCTTCATTGTAAGGTTTGATGTGAAGTGGGTCCTCTTCCTGTTAAATTTTTTCAGATTTTTTTTTAAAGTACGTAACTACTTTTTTCATAATCATTAATAGATTTCTTGAAAATTTTCTTAAAGTTATGATAATTTAATTTTTTTTATAAAAGCAATCCTTTGGGAATCAAGAAGATACTGTACCCTGAAAAGAGCTGACACTGTCTGGAAAGAAGAACCCTTCTTCTTAGCACCTTTCTTTCCACCACCACCACCACCACTTTCTGAAAAACAGAAAAATTAAAATTATTTGCAACAGCTTTTAAAGCACGCACAATCTGAAGACATCAGGACTGCCACAATTCCCTTTGTAATTTAAATGGCACTTACTCATGTTATCATTCTTATTCTTCTTTCCGTAGCTCTCCTCCAACTCCAAATCTAGAGTTGAAGGAGGAGAGCTATGGAAAGATGAGTAGGAATGATAGAATGAATGAGTGCCAATTTAAATAAGCACTGGTTCACATTATAGCCATTCAGAACAACAACAACAACAACAACAACAACAGAACTGTGTGTGAAAAGGATAGACTTGGGGAAGGGATGGGAAGGACTCCTCTAATCTAAATTAGCAAAGTTTGTCCCCTGCAGGAAGTGTCCAGGAGACAGAGTAATAATGCCTCCTTCAAGCACATTATCTCCCACAGCAGGGGTCCTCAACCCCTGTTAGGATCTGGGTCACTTAGGAGGAGGTGAGTAGTAGGCAAGTGAGTGAAGCTTCGTCTGTTTTTACAGCCACTGTCCATTGCTGAAATTACGGCCTGAGCTCCACTTCTTGTCAGATCAGCAGTGGCATTAGATTCTCATAGGAGCACAGAACCCTATTGCAGGCTGCACATGTGAGGGATCTAGGTTGTGATCCTTATGAGAACTTTATGCCCGAATCTGAAGTGGAGCTGAGGCAGTGATGCTAGTGCTAGGGAGTGGCTGCAAATAAAGATTAACATTAGCAGAGAGGTTTGACTGCACAGACACCATAATAAATCAGTTGCTGACAGACTCCTATCAAAACCCTATAAGTGAGTGGTAAGTGATAATTAAGCTGAATCTGGTGCTTGAATCATCCTGAAACCATTCCCACCCGCTATCCCCAAGTCCGTAGAAAAATTGTCTCCCATGAAATCAGTCTCTAGTGCCAAAAATGTTGGGGACCGCTGTCCTAGAAAACAGGCAAATTTGCCTACTTGGTTCCAGAGAACAGACAAAGTTGCCTGCTTGGTCCCAGATAGGTGAGGCTATGCTAACCGGCAGGGAAGTTCTGTTTCCTATTTGCCTGTGCTTTCATACTATTACTTGCACATCTGGCCTTAGGCAACTTGAAAGAATAGAATTGCAGTTTCTCAAGAACTAGTTTCCTGACAAACAATTTCTACATCTCCAATTTAGCTGGATCCTTGAAGGAATCATTACTATTCAAATGGTAGAAATGAGCTATCTGATCCTGAGCAAATCACTCAACCTCTCTGAGTGTCTTTTTCCTTATTAGTGAAGGGAGGCCATTAACTAAATTATCTATCATGTCAATTTTAGTTCTGAAATTCTATGATCATAAGACTGTAGCGTGCTTATTAAATATACTTCATTTCATTAAATCCATATTGGCCAGTATTTTCATGTAGGTTGTGCTATAAATGTATCTGTCTCTGATAAATAGTATACTTCTATTTTGTGATTCAAGAAACATATTCATGGTATTAAAAATGACCTTCAGCACTTGGTCCCCCAGCAAAGAGGAGAGCCAGGGTCTTCATTGAGGACTTCTGGTACAGCCCCACCACGGTCTCGTTCAGGGGGTCCTTGTTCTTGTCAAGCCAGCCCGCAATGTTGTAGTCCACGGTGCCCGCGTAGTGCACCAGCGAGAAGTGGGCCTCGGCCTTGCCTTTGGCAGGCTTGGGCTTCTGGAAGTTGTTGGACTTGCCCAGGTGCTGTTCATACAGCTTGTTCTTGAAGGAAGTGTCTGTGGCCTTGGGAAACATGCACTCTTCTTCCAGGATGGAGAAGATGCCCATGGGCTAAGAGTAGGAAAGATGTGACAAGGGTCAATCCTTCAGAAAAATATGCTCCAGTAATTTATGTACTTGGTGGAAACCTGAAAATATAATGATCCAAAAAAAACTTGGAATGATAAGAAATTAAATAGACATGATACTACTTTATTGCCTCTTCTCTACTACTGAAATGTGAAGCAATCATATACCAAGATATATGGGAAATATGTTTGTTAGAAAGACTCAATTAAAAAGAAAAGCCCATCTGTGCCACTTGACAAATTTTATGTTCAAAGTATGAAATTAAATTCCAAAACTACCATTTCAAAACTGATTTCTTTATTTCATAAATGTGTATATCTAAATACTTTCTTTCCTATGGACGGTATAACTTCCTTCACTTCAAATCTAAGCATGACAAAAATATGAAGAAAGATTATGAATAATAGCTAGAAATGATGCATTCCCGGGAGAAAAGTGCATCTCACATAGTGTCATTAAAACTCTTTGTACTCTCAGCTATATTCCCCATCACTGTGGAGTTAAGTGATGCTAATTTGGTTTTGCTTTGTAAGCAGATTGACTCTTTTCAGTGGCAAATTTGATATGAAAGCCTGGTGGAAAATTCAGCATTGATGATTTTGCTTCAGTCACAAATTGTCTCCCCAAAGCTATTTTGTGTATTCTAGAAACTGAAATACTCCAGAAAAAAAAATGCCTTTCCTGAGGACTATATAATTTGGATGAATAGTAGAGATATTATATCTTCAAATTAAAATATCTTTCCCCCAAATTGAGCAGACCTAAGTCTGTTTTTCTTTCATCTCTCATATTTTATAAATTTTGATACTAATATTGGATATTTTCCTACATGGTAGTTGCATTTACTTTTCCCACTGCTTAGAGCAGGGGTTACACATATGCCTTACTGATATCAATAGGTACATGATGAATTTCTGCTATGCTTTTGAAAGTGTTTAATGATTGCTTGATGAGTTTTAACATCTTCAGAACTGATGTCACTACTGCTCTACCCTCTTAATAATGGGGAATTCAGGGCTCTTTTCCAGATAAGGCTATAGAGAGGTTTGGTGTTTATTTAGCAGTCATTATCAGTTTATTCAGTAGTCATCATTGTCTTAATGACCACGACAATTGAAAATGAATATTCTAACCTTTAAGGCAGCCTGACAGATCCTGCCTTAATTACACATGAAGGATGATCTATGCACAATAAAGAATTGTGGGCTCACCACAGTTAGAATACCCAAAGGACTAGTTGTAATTTCACTTCTTTCTCCCATGTGCATAAAATCATGTAGGAATAACAGTGAGGGAAAATTAAGTGATTAGAGGAATAGGTGTGACTGTATGTGTGTGTGTTGTAATCATTTTTCTTCCAATTGTAGTAGACTCTCCATTAATCAGCCCCCATGGGGATTGATAAATGCCAGATAAATGTAAGTAGCCTTTTAGTTAACTGGCACCCATACTAGATAAATGTAATATTATTTCTTTGATTTTTTTGCCAGTTGCTTGAGTTCCAGTTAATGGAGATCTATTGTACTTTCTTTATTAAGAATAGGTCACTTGTTACTGATGGGAATACACATGTATGTCATACAACATCACTGCTTGTTCTTGAATAACTGGGATTGCAGTTAAGCATAGGAAGGTGGACTATTTGTTTTTCATGTTTTGAAGGCTTGGAATGTTATACCAACCTTCTCGATGAGTTCAATGCAGGCAGCCAGGTCCATCCCGAAGTCAATGAACTCCCACTCGATGCCCTCCTTCTTGTACTCCTCCTGCTCCAGCACGAACATGTGATGGTTGAAGAACTGTTGCAGCTTCTCGTTGGTGAAGTTGATGCACAGCTGCTCCAGGCTGTTGAACTATAGGAAATATAAATTGAAGAAATGCAAAGTTAAGGATTTGCATCTACAGGGCAGCTACTAATATTTCCTCCTGAATTTAAGACATTTTGGTTTATTAAATTACAAAAGTTCAGATTGTTGTCTTAATATGAAATAATTCTAAACAAGAATTGACTCCTCAGTACTTTGCTTTCCAAGAAACTACATGAAATCATGTATATAAGGCAAAATGCTGTCAAATGAGGACATCTTCTAAATATTCAGTGTAATTTAAGGAAGAGCCTCTATACTCACTTTCTTGGATAGATGTTGACTGTTTTAACTTTTCAAGGACCATTTTTGAGATTTCTAGACTTTAAAGACTAAAATTCTCTCTCTTTTTTTGTACATATTTGCTAGTATTCATATCTCTTCAAAAACCCTTCTTTAGCACAAATTCCATTTTGTACTTTTGTAAAGATAATTTTGAAAGCTCTACATGACTGGGGATTTGCATTTGTTAATTTGCTACTACTCACATCAAAGATCTCAAAGCCGGCGATATCCAAGACCCCAATGAAGTACTGCCTGGGCTGCTTGGTGTCCAGCTGCTGGTTGATGCGGGTGACCATCCACAGGAACATCTTCTCATAGATGGCTTTGGCCAGAGCACCCACTCCGTTGTACACCTTAAAAAACAATGGTAGTTTAGCTTTTGTATTGAAGATAATGATGGACCTTTGAGTCTCATGTGGTTCAAATGAATTAGGGGGTTTAAGTCATCTTTACCTGCTGCACATTTTGGCCTTTGGTGACGTACTCATTGCCGACCTTGACCCTGGGGTAGCAGAGGGCTTTGAGCAGGTCAGCAGAGTTCAGACCCTGGAGATAGGCTGCCTTATCAGCAACTGCATGAACAAGATGAGAATGGTGAAACCAATCACAGTATACACAATTTAAAGTGTGAATAGCAATGACATTGGAAAAAAAGTTTTGCTCGAAGGGTAATAGATACAAATGTGGCAAAATCAATACATTTGCTGATATTGCTTCAAAAGCATTGCCATCTTTCATGCTAATCTTACTTTTTTGAGATGAGAATATGTAACATGGGGAACTGATGCTTTGTGTAATATTTGAAGCATAGCTAAGGTGGACCACCTATAAAATAATTTGAGAAACTCTAACCTAGGGGAGTAGTGACAGAAAAACTCAGATCTGTTTTTTTTTTCCAATGCATATAGGCACATACTTTATTCACTGGAATAAAAAATATCTTAATCAAATAGCTAATGTTAGCTTGCAGTAAGTCAATGAAGAAATCACATCTCCACACATTGGGTCAGTCATGTACAACACCAGACAGTAAACTATTTCTTTCCCCTAATACTGTTTCCCATCATTAGATAAGCCCAAGAAAGTAAAAACATGGTCCATGCCTCTGAGGAGCTGATGATGTTTTGACAATTGAAAATTTATCAACAGGGAATGGTACCTTCAGTGCCATCTGGTTCAGCTTGCTCTTCCCTTTGCTTTTGCTTGAACTTCATGTTCCCATAATGCATCACAGCTCCTGTCAGCTTGTAAATGGCCACCTTTTCATCAGAGCTGAAGCCCAAGATGTCCACAGCACTCTGCGGAAAGAGTGGCATTCAACTTACCTCACAGGTATTCCCACAGAAGACTCTAGACATCCTCCCACTTTATTGTCATTGTGCCTTGGCTTATATTTGGCTAACACTTGGTCATCTTCAAATGGCACTCATATTTATCAACATTATGCTCCACATAGCAACACCAAGACGTATGGGTCAGCCTTCCCACTGAGTCATATGGACAGTAAGGATGTTACAGGATTTATCCACACTCATTCAGCCAGGACTCAGAGCCAGGACCAATGCTTTTCCCATTTCTCCACATTAGCTTGACTTTGCTGCACATACTTCTTATTGCCTTGTGGCTTTCCTTGCTCTTTTGTCTAGCCTCATAAATCTGTTTGCTTCTTCTTTTCCTATGTTTTAACCTAATACATAATCAAACTCTACCTTCCCACCATAATGGGTATGAAGGATGCAGCTGGGAAGAGGATATGAGGACCACATACCTCTTCTTAAGGTCAGGTCACAGCTCAGGTGATCATGAGATGCCTGGCCATGAACTTTACCTGGTAATTATTCATGTAGGGAAGAGACATTTGTGGAGGGAATTTTCTCCTTTTATTGAAATATTCCTGCATTCTTTTTCTCTCTCAGATTTTGATTACCATCCTAGTTTCCCATGTTAGGAATTGAAAAGGCTTATGCAATGGGGGCAAGCCTCAGAGAAGGTAGAGAAAAGTATGGTTATTTACCACTTCTATCTCCTAAAACATTTTTCTCGGGTTATTGTCTTCTAGTTTCAGCTGACTGACTCTACCTGTTTACAGAACTTAGATATTAATTATGACAGAAGTCCTGGAGTGAGACTGCTACAATTTTTTTTAACCCCTGACACTAGGGGTTATTTCTCAACTTCATATCACATTTGGACATATGATTATAATAATAAGTTATAGAGAGAAAAAGCTGATATTTATAATATAAAGGTATACAAATAGTTTATAAACTCCTTGAAAATAATATTTTAAAAGAAACGTATATTTGCAAGCAACTTTCTATCCTGTCTTGGGAATGTTGGGATGTTCCCACTGGTATTAAAGTTAAGAATAATCAAGATTGATTATTCAGAACTTCAAAAGAAAACACAGATATGTGTAAGGAAAATAAGCCACAGTAATAATAATAATACTTAAAAAAAAAAAGAGAAGCCATCTCCTATCAAAGTACTAAGTGAAATAATTTGGACTGAAAAAGTCGAGAACCATATGATTTCACTCATATGTGGGATATAAAACTGAGTGTAGCAAGCGAACAAGACAAACACACAGACACAGACCACAGTTCAGTGGTTATCAGAGGGTAAGGAGAGGAGGAAGAGGTAGAAGAGGGCAAAGGGGGCCAAGTATATGGTGATGGACGGAGAACTGACTCTGGGTGGTGAACACACAATGGAATATTTAGGTGATGTATTATAGACTTGTACACTTGACACCTATGGAATTTTATCAATGTCACCCCAATAAATTGAATAAAAAGAATTTTAAAAGGAAGGGAAGAGAATGTATTGTTCGAGTTTCAGAAAGAGTCGTTTTGAGGTAGATAATCCATTTCTAGTTATGCTGCACAGGGAGGAGAGGGTTATGTTATTATGGTTATATTACTAACCCAGAGTTGTATATTCAAAACAAAGTTTGTGTTTACATCTGATTATAGAGGGACTGTGGGAATTTCATATTTTTTTACAAAAAATGTAAAAATATTATAGCTCTTCCGCAGATTCTTGGGTGTAGGGTCTGGCATAAAATAGAAGAGAAGCATCACTATTGGACTAACAAAATTTACCAAAATGACTGATATGTTAAGAAAAAAAATATAAAAAGAGTCAATTAGCCAAGGAATGACAAAAACCTAACATTTATTACAGACATTGAAAGTGTCTAATATGTGTGTATATGGTAGGGGTACAGAATTGAAATATGTTGCAATTTCATTCCAGGGATAGGAAAGTTTAAAAGATAGTATTGCCTATTTATTGTCTTTCTGCTTGTCCACTCTAAGAGAGGAGAGTGTTGTGTACTAGGAAACGAATTAGCCTTTTCCTGCTTTGTGTCTGTTACTTACATCTGTGGCCATCAGCTCTTCCTGGTCATCTATGCTGGGCACTGTAATTTCACCTTGACTGACAAAGGCAAAGTCATATGGATTGGTGGTGATCAGAAGCATTTCTGAACACATGGAAAAGAATAAAATAGGCAGAGTTATTTCAGTCATCAAAGACATTTCAGAGGGACTTCTTAGGCAGGCTGTTGATTGTTTCTGGGTAGAAATCAATCAAAGATATTTCTTACCAATAAGCTCTGGTTTCTTGTTGGACATGATTTGATAAAATATGTGGTAGCTCCTTTCAGCCTTGAGCTGGAAAGTAACTCGAGACTTCTCCAGCAGATCTAGAAAGTGAGATGAAGCCCGTTTAAAAGAAAAGGCCGCAGTTGAGAAGGAGGTGTTAAAAAAGTTCATGCAACATAGATAAGAAGATGTTTGAACTACATCTCCTCCTGCAAAATGTTCCCCATCCCTAATATTTATTAACTTACATGTTTCAATATCTGCAGAGGCCAGTTTGCCTGTGGCACCGAAATGAATCCTGATGAATTTACCCTTAAAGAGTAGAAGGAAGACGTATTGTGCATATTAAAAGGTAGACACGATTTCTTTCGTTATGGAACAAAGAGATAGAAAAGATATTTCTACCAGAGGTACAGAAGAGGCAGTGCTGATTCTTGCATGAAAAAGACCAAGAAACTTACAAAACGAGAGGAGTTGTCATTCCTCACGGTTTTGGCATTGCCAAAGGCTTCCAGTAGGGGGTTGGCGCTGATGATTTGATCTTCAAGGGTCCCCTTAAGAGAATTGAATAAGATAGATAAAGAAACTCTAGAAAAGATGCATAACAATCTGCTAAAATAAATTCTCATCAACCTACCCCCCTTTTTCATTTCACCTTTGCTGTATTCTCTGTAACTTTTGAGTGAAGTTTTCTAAGGTGAGTGAGAAGCAGGACAAATTGGGGGGGATGGGGACACTACAGTGACATGGTCTTGATTTCTGTATCCCTCAGGCCCACTTTTCCCTCCTAATAAATGGCTGTGAGTACTTTTGCACATTGAACCTGTTAATACATCTCATTCTCACAAGTCCTTCCAAGAGTTATTTTCCAAATCTGGCATTGCATGCAATTGGTTGCCATCATTCTGAAGTACTGTAGCACATTTTTGAAGGTCTGTTAACATCCATCCTCAGATGAACATCATGCCCACCTGCAGTTTGCCACCAGATTCCTCCTTCTTCTTCTCTCCAGTGACTGCAATTGTTGCAAAGTACTGGATGACACGCTTGGTGTTCACAGTCTTCCCTGCACCGGATTCTCCACTGTCAAGTCCAGGCAGAAGAAAAAGTCAGAATCTAAGCCAGCTGTAGTGACCATGACAAAGATCAAAACTCAACAGAAAGCAAGACATGAGATGTACGTACGTAATCAGAATCGACTGGTTCTCACGATCTGTGAAAGAGAAACTAAAATTGTAGATAATGTTTTAAAAACAGAAACATAGCTCATAGACTAACACAGTACTTGTAAACTCAAAATTGTCTCTCCACTCACACAAAAATAGTAACTATATCAATTGGTGCTTTGCTCTGTTTTCACAAGATACTTTTTGAAAATTAGTAGTGAAAGATGCGCTAATTAGTGTATTAAACTCCCATTATCTTTAATGTGACAGAATGTGCAATGCATTATTTCACCATATTATCCATGAGAGTAAACTCTCAGTAACAGATGGATGAATAATAGTGCCATGTCTATTAGTTATCTAGTTCACAGTTCAAACTCCTGTCATGATATTATTGTCCAATCCAAAGTTTTATATGGCAATTGTGGTAACTTGTCACTATGAGATTTCAAAATTTACTTTTTAGAAAAGATAATAAATTAGCTATAGTTAGAATGCACAGTTGATGCCTAAATTTAGTTAATTTTGAGCTGGAATTCACATTGATTTGGATGTCAGCATAGAAATCTAAGCAAAATTTCTTATATTTGGAAATAGCGCATTTTATTCTAAATATATTTCCTCAGTTTTATTAGTGCTATTATTATGTTTGTGCTGAACATTTGATTCTCAAAGTCCTGACCCTATGTCTTCTATGTTATCAATATGCAAATATCAATTTTTTTATTTTTAATTTTATTAGGCTGACATTGGCTAGTAAAAATTACATAGGTCCCAGGTGTACAATTCTGTATTACATCATCTACGTGTTGTGTTATGTGTTCATCACCCAGAGTCATTTCTCTTTCCATTACCATATATTTGAGACCCTGTCCCTTCTCCTTTACCTTCCTTCCCCCGCCCCTTACCCTCAGGTAACTACTAAATTATTGACTGTGTCCATTAGTTTTGTTCCTTTGTTGCTTTCAATTTTATGTTCCACATATATATGAGTGGAATTATGTAGTTCTTGTTTTTTTCTGTCTGGCTTATTTCACTTATGATGATCTCAAGATCCATCTATGTTGTCATAAATGGCACTATTTTATCTTTTCTTATAGTTGAGTAATATTCCATTGTGTGTATGCACCACAGCTTCTTTATCCAGTCATCTATTAGGGGACACTTTGGCTGTTTCCATGACTTGGCCACTGTCAATAGTGCTGTGATGAACACTGGGGTACATATATCTTTGCAGACTGAGGTTTTCAAGTTTTTTGGGTTGACACCCAGAAGGGGATTGCTAGGTCATATGGCAGCACTATTCTTAGTTTTTGGAGGAACCCCCATACTGTCCTCCACAGTGGTTTTATGAGCTTGCATTCCCACCAGCACTGTATGAGGATCCCTTTCTCTCCACATCCTCTCCAGCACTTGTTATTCCTTGCCTTGTTGATAATAGTCATTCTAACAGGTGTGAGGTGGTATCTCATTGTGGTTTTCATTTTCATTTCCCTAATAGCTAGTGAAGTTGAGTATTTCTTCATGTATCTATTGGTTATTTCTATGTCTTTAAGGGAGATGTGTACAAATATCAATATTTTACAGATGACTGTAGAAATTGCAGTTATGGACTCACTCACCAGTCAGCATGAACTGATAGGCGTTGTCGGAGATGGAGAAGATGTGGGGCGGGGCCTCCTGACGTTTTTTGCCTCGGTAGGCAGCCACCACCTCGGGGTTGTACACCGGCAGCCACTTGTAGGGGTTGACGGTGACACAGAAGAGGCCCGAATAGGTCTGTGGGAAATGACAGAGTTGCTCAATCAGCAGTCACCTCATTGATCTGCCTTGGAATTACAGAGAGGGACCTAAGTACTGTATCAATTGCCATAAGGCTTAAGGTTTCATTCATTTGCTGCCTCCCTCTCACACCCACTGTTGCACAAAATGCTTCAGTTTTCTAAACTGTTCAATGGTAAAGTAGATGGCTTTCCACAGGCCTATTTTTAAGCGCATTAGGATTTACAACACTAACCAAATGATTGGTTAAGATGCTATTGAAGTAGCGACGTCTGAAAATAAAGCCTTTACTTTGTTTTAGCTAACACTGGACATGGCATTATTGTAAAGTTATGTCAAAGGGGATGCTCACGTAGATCATCCAGGCTGCATAACGCTCTTTGAGGTTGTACAGCACAGCGGGCTCGTGCAGGTGGGTCATCATGGCCATGTCCTCAATCTTGTCATATTTGGGAGGGTTCATGGAGAAGACTTGATCATCCTTAACTGTGACAGTCTGTTAAGAAAAGGAGAAGCCAGTGTGAATCAACTAAGTAGGAGAAAAGGATCAATTAGGCTTCCCCTTCCTTGTTTTTCTTTGACTCACAGCACCAGCTTCAGTCTTGGCTGTCACCTTCCCCGCTTCCCTGCTCTGCACTGTGGCTTTCACATAGGACTCCTTAGGGTCTGCCACAAAGACTGAGTTCTTGGCATCGAAGGGCTTGTTCTGGGCTTCGATTCGCTCCTTTTCAGATTTTCGGAGGTAAGGAGCAGCCTCCCCAAAAACTGCCATCTCAGAGTCGCTACTCATGGCTGCGAGTTATTGATGGCAACACAGCACCAGGTGGACCTAGGGGGAAGAAACAGAGCTGAACAATGGCCCAGAGTGCAGGGGACATTGTCCCGTTGCTTTTGTCCAAACATGATTCATCAGCCTTGCTTATCTCCTCACCCCTGCTAGTATGGATCAATCCTGTGCACTCTGCAAAGTCTCTGAAAGATGACATCATTGATTTGAAAGCCTTATATTGGTAACTTAATTTAGGGGACATTTTAAACCTGCTTTTCATCTTCTATATCAGTTGAGGAATGTGGAGGAATTGACATTTCAATCAGCAGCACTGGTAATGCCCCAAATATGTTCAGAATCTTTTCTTTCCTTTTTCCATACCATCCCCCACCTTTCTGACATTGTGATGACTAAAGAAACAGAAAATAACTATTAACAGTGGCTTTAAATCTAAATGAACTTACTGTAAAAACTCAAATATTTATTTTATTTTTATTTTTTATTACATGTATTAGGATGATATTGGTTAGTAAAATTATATGGTTTCAGGTGTACAGTTCTATAATACATCATTGTGTGTTGCATTGTGTGCCCAACATCCAAAGTCAGTTCTCTTTCCATCAGCATGTATTTGACTTCCCTTACCTCCTCTGCCACTGCCCTCCCCCCTTACTTTCTGGTAACCATTAAACTATTGACTGTGTCCATGAGAAAAACTTAAATATTTAGGGAAATTATAAACTGGGTATAAAAATAATCAAAATTGGATGTATGAAAAGGTACCTCTGTTCTTTGAGGATATACTCCAAGTTGAAACCATCTATCTAACTAACACAAATAAACTCCCAGTTAACTGACAAGTTAGGTAAGTAAGGGGAAAAATAAGTACAATAAAGGCTGACAATCCAACAAATGACTTTGTCCTAAGTCAAAATTAAGTATCTTTTATCAGTTCTTAAATTGTGAAAGTCAGAAATATCTAAACAAAAGATAACTTTAAAAGTTTCTTGGAGAAAGACATCTGAATTTTTAATAAAATGTTTGTGTCAATTGTATATTTTTAGTTTATACTTCTCTTTGTTTTTAGCTGGATGTTAGCATGCCAATCATTTTTATGATTCTTACTGTTTTAGCTCTCTCTCTTTCTCTTCCCCCTCCTCTCATTTTAAAAATACCAATCCTCTAAATATCTTTTCAGAAATGGATAGCCAGGGTAAAGTTTCAAGCCAAAATGAATTTAAACCTTTCCCATTGACAAATTAATTGTGAGAAAAGAAATCCTCTTGCTTTGATGCAAGGACAAGGTAAGTGACCAGAGTTGAGGAAGGTGACCTTTGTGGAGAAGGGGGGCTGGTTTGTTTGTAGGCTTTCCAGAAGGAATGTAGGTCTTTTGTCATCAGCATTAAACTTCCCAACAACTTACAATATTAGATATGGAATTTGCTACATGCTATATCTCTGAAATCAATGTTGTTCACACTTGTAAAAGTCTCAGATATTTTCAGGAGACAGATATTAGAACACTTAATGTCAGGATTTTTTTTCTTCAGTGGAGAAATATTATTCTATCACATTGTTCTTTGTTTGTGTGTTTGCTTTTACACCAGGCAACTTTGAGTTAACAATACATTTTTATGTAGAGACCACTATACACAGTGTGTCCACAGAACACAGAAAGGATATTACCCTTTCCATCTCATGTCTGAAATCAGTTGTTTCCTAGCTCGTGGATCACAAGTCCCCAGGGATGCTCAGGCTTGTTATAACGAGAGTCCTTGAATCCACTTGTATGGTGATAATTTCCTCAAGTTCAACAAGCAACATTCCCACACAAACAATCTGTTTCTTGTTCTTTTCTAAATGAATATAGCTGCTCTATCCAATATAAACTCACTGCAAATAATTTTGAACACATACTAGATTTTCATCATTACATATATTCCTAGCATAATATGAAAAGGACAGGCTCCAATACATGGAGTTGGGGAAAGTCCATTAAATGTTTTGGTTCTACAAGTATAGGAGTCCTTGGAAACACCTGACTTAGATCAGAAATGGCAAGACCTGGAGCAACCTTAGCAGTCGCCTAGAACCCAGCCTCCTCATTTTACTGATGAGGAAACTAAGGCTCAGGAAATTGCAGTGTCATTCAGTGTTATGGGCGTATAAGTGGTGGTTCTTGAACATGAGCCCTGTTTGCCTAAGTCCAGGTTCAGCGCTAATTCCACCATAACACACTATTTCGAGATACATAAATGCCACCTGGCTTGACCCAGGAAACTAGAGTCAGTGAAAAGCCTGGCTTGGCACCTAGAAATTTTGACTTTCAGATCACACATTGTTGTTATTACCATTCCATCCCTCTGATATAATCTTATTGGTTAAGTTGCAATAATAGTTAACATTAAATATTGCATATGATCGTTGCGTTTTTTTTTTTCCGGAAGTTCTAACAACATGTACAAGGGAAGAGTCATCAATCAGATTTTGTGTGGCTAAATGATCTGAACAGTCAAAATTTTATGAGACATCACTTTTAAAGAGCAACTGCTTCTTATAGCCTATTTCTAATACTAAACTAAGAAAGAAAAGGGCAGCTCTTTAAGACATAGCAAATTAGAGATTTCTTTGTTCATTAGAGTGTAATAATAGAGTACTCTTACCTCTTGTGTTACCAGGTAGAGAAGAAGGTGGCAGGCTCAAAGCAGACAACTACTGTTGAAAGAAAAAACAAACAGGGGAATGTGGATTCTTTTATTTTATTTTGTTTTTCTATTTCATCGCAAAAATCATAGCAACTCTGTGTACACAAGGTCATTCTTAGGAATGATGGAAAGAAAAATTAAAATTTGGCCAACAGTAGCCACCTCCCTTAAGTGAACAGTAATTATCAGGAATGTAAAACCAGCCAAGTGTTCTTCCACGTATACATACCTTAAAGAATTTTGAGGAAGGACAGGACAGAGGCATCTATGCTCCACTTTTATAGGGACCTTTCTGCAAACACAGCAGCCACCTCAGCTGTCCTATCTGGAAACCTACTTGGCAAAACCTTTTTCTGGCAATCTCTTAGCACAATATTCACTGACTGTGGCCGTGAATGGATATAATTAGAAATTATTTGTTGTCACCTATAAATAATTTGCGGAGGATGATCTAGGGTTTTTTTTTTAAATAGGCATTTGATAGGGGATGGGGATTCAGAGCTTCTGAGCCTGTTTCTCCAGCTTTGCTTTTGCATCATTCATCACGGAATTCAAAGCCAGGTTCCCATTTACTCTCCTGCCTATAAAATTGGTCTGACAGAAGGAGCCTGATAGGGAGAGTTTAGGACTAATTATTTGTTAGTGCTTACAGCCTTTAAGAAACTGGGATGAATTTTAAATCTGATGCTATGATCAGAAGCGGTGAGTGGTGGATATTAAGGCAGAAAATTCCTAGCCCAGGTCTGGATGTTAGAAGCACTAGTGGTAGATTCTTTTAAAGTCTGAAAGTCTAACCATGAAGGAGAAAGTGAGTTCTCAGATTAGGCAGGAGTGATGAACCCGTGGGGGAGTCCTAAGGGCTTCTGAATAGATACAAAGACTTCTGTTCCTTTTCTGGAGGACTTGTCATGGATATAGCAGCTCATGTGTTCTCACTGAGGGGACAACAGGATGCTGTGTGATGTTGCATGCATGTTTCCACTGCATAATGGAAGGGGACACAAACATGCATTCCGAGCTCATGGGCAAATCCCCATGGCTAGATGTAGCTCTCCTGAGGTGGGTACTACATGTTTTTATTTAAGGTGGGGGGAAAGGCACGGTATCCACAATATTCTCTGTGAACTGAGATGATGATACGTGTAAACTGGGTTTTGGTGGTTTTGCCACGTACACAGCTGTTGCTGAATATGACAGGAAATCCATCTAAGTGTGTCCCTAAGAGCTGGTGTGATATTTTCAACTGTCATCTGCTAGCTTAAATTACTGATTCATGTGATCACAGTTTTTATACATCCTACTGACTTAGAATTTCTCTTTGACACATAAAAATGGATTCTTTTATACTTCTTATTTCTTTTAATATGATAATGAAAATAGTTGGTCAGACTTTTTTTTTAATCTCCATGGAAATAATTCACAGATGTCTCATGAGTTAGCAAAAATATTAGGCTCTAAGCCAGGAAGAAACATCTGATGGTTCTCTAATTTAAGATTTTCACAACTCACTTATTTTTACTTCTTTTGCAACCTAATATCTAAGTTATAGACATGATTAATATTATTGAACACATGTACTACTTTTGGAGCTGAAAGATGAAAAGGAAACTATGAATGAAAACAAGACACAGAGGCTGAGTTATAGAGCTATAGCCAATGATACTCTGCCTAAAAGTCAGAACTTGGATTAATCGCAGATGGACTTGAATTCTCTGAAACAAGACAGTAATATTGTAGTGGAGATGGCCATGGGCCACAAGGAGTGGCTCAGAGAGCCTTGCAGAGCTTAGATAAGGGAGAAAAGAACCATGCAGGAGAAGACATTTCTCTTCCACTTGCTTCTTTAAGAGCTGTCTAAATAGGAAATGTAGGAAGTTAACACTAAGTCTTCTTGTATTTGTATGGTTCTTTATGATTAGGTATGAGTGGGAAAGAGAGTGATTTTGGATGCTATATTTAAGCAGTCCGGATAAAAGCTTCTTTCTAGCATTTCCCCCTTATTATTCTCAAGATTTGGAAATATTATAGGCTTCTGTGATCTTATACTTTTTCATTTTATAAATCTGGTGAAAATCAAATATTTATTTCACCTTATAGAGTTGTATGAATTACATTAAACTAGATAAGTATCGTGTTTTTCTGTGTATAAGATAATACTTTTGTCTAAAACTGTTAGACCAAACATTGGAAGTCATCTTATACCTAGGAGTAATTGGTTGAGAGGGTTTTTTTTTTGTGTGGGGGGTTGGTTCCCTGTCCAGGAATTGAAACCAGGCTGTGGTGGTGAGAGTACTGAAGCCTAGCCAACTATACCACCAGGGAACCCCAGAGAGTGTTTCTTAATGCTGGGTCAGAAAAGTAGGGGGTCATCTTATACATGAGGGTGTCTTATATATGGAAAAATATGGTAATCTATAATACATAAATAATCTATGTATTATAGGTTATTATATTACTATATCATAAATGGAATTCATATACAAATCCTATGTAATCTCATTTAATTTATACATACACAAACACATATGCAAAATACATAGAATAATGTCACCAGGGGCTACTGAAGCAGGCATTTCTTAATTAGAGGTAGAACTCACAATGATTTGCTGACACTTCTCCAAAAGACATCAGGGAGTCAACGTGGTAGTAAAGGGCTGAAGATATGTGATCATTAAAAAATGTCAATGAACAAGATTTTGTTTATTTAATTATGATTCTATTATCAAATCTGTTGGGGTGACATTGGTCAGTAAAATTAAATAGGTGTCAAATGTACAAGTCTATAATTCATCACCTATGTGTTACACTGTGTGCTCACCACCTAGAGCCAGTTTTCCTTCCATCACCATGCAGTATATTTGCCCCCATGATGGGATAGTACGTGGTCATAAAAAAATGAAATAGTGCCATTTGCAACTACATAGATGGACCTTTGAATTATCAGGCTAAGTGAAATAAATCAGACAGAAAACATCAAGAACTATATGATTTCATTCATATGCAGGATATAACACTGAAAGTGATAAAGTAACAAGACAAACAAAGAAACAAACTCATGGACACAGATAGTAGTTTAGTGATTGCCAGAACAAGATTATTTTTGTTGTTATGTTTTTCTTATATAAATTGTGTTTAAAAAATACACTTGGGACTGAGGTTGGAGACACTGTGCATGTCCTTCTTCCCGTGGTGTCTGGCACGACGGCATGACCTCGATAAAAATCAAAACAAGCCAACAAAAATCCTTGAGATTTGGCAAGTTCCATTGTTGTTTGTCTCCTTTTCAATTTTTCTGGGACTCCACTGGGTTATCACTACCAAAAAAGAAGTTGCATGTGAGTTTTCTTTTTTCAAAAGTGTTTTTATTTGGAGTAAATTAAACATATTTAAAAAGAAATGATAGGATGCCTGGGATTTGTTTCAAAATAATCCAGAAGAAAAAAGGCAGGGGTATAGAAGAAAGTTCACACCTTGTATTTGGCTGTTATGTCTGAAGTTATAACAGTGCATGTGAGTTTTTAAGTCCATCAATTGTTACACTCTATGGAACCCTCATTCTGATGGTCGTTTCCTCACGTATCTATTCAGTACATGTTTATCGGATGTCCGTTATGTGTCAGCCACTGTTTTAGCACAAAGTATTACTACAAAAACTGGCAAATCCCATGGCATTTGGAAGTAGACATGGGGTCAAGGGTGGGTTTGTTAAAGGATGTGAGAGGCCAAGCATATTTTTGTTGATGAGAAGGATGCTATAGAGTTAGATAAACTGATAATGTGGGAGAGGGAGGGGATGGTTGTGGGTCACAGGCAAGAGGGGCTGGAGTTTAGAGGCCAAGTGGAAGGGTTGGACTCTGATAGAAGCAGGGATACCTCATATATTAGGAAAGAGGACAGAGCAAGGGCAAGATGCAGGTTGGTTGGTTGATCTGATGGTGGGAAGATAATGGTATTCCTATTTGCTTGCTTCTATTTTTCTCAATGAAGTATGAGGCAAGGTCATTGGCTGAGAGTGACGGTAGTGAAGGAGATGTAGTGAGGATTCAGATAGAAGATGTGAAGTGTTCAGTTTAAAGATTGAGAGCTGTCCTACGCTGGTCCAGAAGTGCTAAGTTAAAATTATAAAGTTAAAGTAAGACCAGTTCAATACATCTGTATGTTTTCCTCTAGCAAATTTAGTTGCTTGGATGTGGTCACAGAAAAGATTAACCATGAAATATAGGGAGACCAGAGGCATAGGAGTTAAGATTCTACTCAAGTGAGTGACTATAATATTGTACCATGAAATTTAAGCTTGGATAAGGAAGAAAATAAGAATACAAGGGAACATAACAGAACTATGAAAAAGTGGTGGTGGTGGCATCAATGGGTAGGCAGTCTTGAGGGTGTCAAAGAATTGCAGGGCTGGGATATCTACAGTAGGTGAGCTGGAAGAAGAGGCAGTATTAGATAGGGATTGAATGAAATAAATATGGAATAAATCCTGCCTGGTTGTGGTGCATAATTCTTTTTTTATATATTGTTGTAGTCAATTGACTAATATTTCATGGAGGATTTTAAAATAAGATTTTTATTAAAAATAGAGCTAAAATACAATATTATATTAGTTTCAGAGATACATGATAGTTATGCAACATTTATATATCAAAAGAAGCAATCCCCACGGTAAGTCCAGCAATCATATGATACCATACCATGCCATCCATCACAATATTATTTACTATATTCCCCATGCTGTATAATATATCCCCATGATTTATTTGTTTTATACATGGAAATTTGAACCTCTTATTCCGCTTCACCTTTTCTGCCCTTTAAAAAATTTTCAATTACAGTTTACATTCCATATTATTTTATATTAATTTCAGGTGTATAGCATAGTGGTTATACATTTAGATAATTTAAGAAATGATCCCCCTGACTAATCTAGTATCTCTGGGCACTACATAGTTGTTACCATATCACTGACTATATTCCCTGTGCTTCACTTTATATCCCCATGACTCTTTTGTAACTATCAATTTGAATTTCTTAATCCCTTTACCCTTTTCACCCTACCTTCCAACCACTCCTCTCATCTATCACCTCAACAAATGTAGTACCCTTTTGACACAATACCTAGTTATTACAATATTATTGGCTATATTCATTATGGTATACCCTACATTCCCATAACTACTTTGTAACAACCAATTTGTACTTCTTAATCCCTTCCCCTTTTAAACCCACTTTCCCAACCCCACCTTCTGGTCACCATCAAAATATATTCCATATCTATGAGTTTGTCTCTGTTTTGTTTATTTTGTTCTTTAGATTCCAGATCACAATGCATCTGTCTTTCTCAGTCTGACACTCCACTCAGCACAATACCTCCCATCCATGTTGCCACAGATGGAAAGAACACATTCTCTTCCCTAGTTGAGCAATATTCCATTGTATACATGTACCACCTCATCTTTATCCATTCATTATTGATAAACATCCAGGCTGTCTCCACGTCTTGGCCATTATAAACAATGCTGCAATAAATACATGAATGCACACATCTCCTTTAAGTAGTGTTTTGGGTTTCTTCAAACAACCACCTAGAAGTTGGGTTACTGGGTCCTGCTTTATCTCTTGGTATAGTCTTTGTCTTAAAGTATATTTTGTTTAATGTAAGTATTGCTACACCAGCTTTTTTGTTTGTTTGTTTGCATTTTTATGAAATAACGTTTTCCATCCCTTTACTTTCAGGATCTGTGTGTCTTTCAATCTGAAGTGAGTCTTTTGTAGGCAGTGTACTTAGGGTTTTTGTTTCCTTATCCATTCAGCCCTCCAATGTCTTTTGATTAGAGCATTTAACAACTTTACATTGAAAGTAATTGTTTATAAAAACGTAGCTATTGCCATTTTATTATTCATAATTTTTATCTTTTTTTCCCATCTTAATGAAGTCCCTCTAACATTATTTGTAATACTGGTCTGGTAGTGAGGAACTCCTTTAGCTTTTTCTTGTCTGGGAAGCACTTTATCTGTCCTTCAACTCTAAATCATAGCCTTGCTGGGTAGAGTGCCCCTTAGTTTAAGTCCTTGCTTTTCATCATATTAAACATTTCATGCCAATCCCTTCTGGTCTGCAAAGTTTCTGTTGAGAAATTAGATTATGGGAGCTCCCTTAAAAGTTGCTAGTTGCTTTTCTCTTGCTTCTTATAGGATTCTCTCTTTGTCTTTAACCTTTGCCATTTTAATTATAATGTGTCTTGGTGTGGGCTTATTTGGGTACATCTTGTTTGAGACTCTCTGCACTTCCTGGATTATATGTCTATTTTCTTCCCCAGGTTAGGAAAGTTTTCAGTCATTGTTTCTTCAAATGGGTCCTTGATTCCTTGCTCCCTCTCTTTTTTTCTGGTATTCCTATGATGTGAATGTTGTTATACTTGAAGTTGTCCCAGAGATCTCTTAAACTGTCCTCATTTTTTGGGGATTTGTTTTTTCCTGTTCTGATTGGGTATTTTCTACTAGCTTGTCTTCCAACTCACTGATCTGATCCTCTGCTTCATCTAGTGTGTTGGTGATTCCTTCTAGTGCATTCTTCATTTCAATTGTTGTGTTCTTCAATTCCAACTGGTTATTTTTTATAGTTTCTATGTTCTTCTTTATGATTGTTATCTTTTTGTTGAAATTCTAACTAAGTTCCTTGAGTATCCCTATAACCATTGTTTTGAACTATGTATCTAGTAGGTTGTTTGCCTCCATTTCATTTAGTTCTTTTTCTGGAGCTTTTGCCTGTTTTTTATTTTGAATGTATATCATTATTTCTTCATTTTGACCACCTCTCTGTGTTTGTTTCTATGTATTAGGTAGATATGCTATGTCTCCCAGTCTTGGCTGGGTGGCCTTATGTAGTATGTGCCCTGGAGGGCCCTGGCACTGTCTCCCTGGTCACCTGCTCTGGGTGCTTGAGGCATGTCCCTTTTGTGGGTTGTGTGTGCCCTCCTGTTATACTGAACCTGAATTACTATTGGCACATCAATTGGTGAAAATGACCCTCAAGCCAATAGGCTGTGCAGTTTGGCCATGTCCATAGCTTACAGGCTGCTGTGCAGGAGGCTTACCCCACTGAGTGGGATTTACCCCAGAGGGCTCTGATGCCTATTGAGACTACTCCTTGTGCGTGCCACTTACAGGGCTAATTGGATGGTGCTCTTCTGTCCTCTGAAGCCAGCCACCAAGTATGTTGGTTCTGGGGCCTCTTGGAAGGAGCTCTGCTGCAGCCCCAGGTCACCCACTGTCTATGACTAGCTGGGGACTATCTGGTAAGAGCTACAAAACAATCCATGGTGGTTTGTTGCCTATGCTAAACCTGGAGGTGCATGGGAGAGGCCACGCTGTGAACCAATGATGGCTGTCACCGATACTGGGTCTGGGGTAACTCTGCATAAAACCAAGAAACTCTGAGAACTACCAGTTGCCAGCTTGTAAGATTCAGCCACTGATAAAGCCTCTAGCTGAGTTAGGTGAGGCAGGGTCCCAGTGAGTCAGCAGGGTGGAGTGAGCAGAGCTTACCAGACCAGTCAGATTTAGATTTGGCCATTGGGTGTGGGTTTGACATAGGAAAGATGGTGCATGCCTGTAGGATGCACCCCACAGAGGAAAAAAGGTGACTGTTTCCAGCCCTTGCTCCAAAGTCATGCACTTCAGTTTGACCCCATATGCCTCCGACACCCCACAAGTCACTGTACTTACGCTTAAGCCCCATGAGTTAGCAGGTCTGTGTGTGGGCTTTTAAAGAGGACATCTGGGTTTTCCACAGCCTTCTGTCCCACCTGGGTGATTGAAATTCCCACTGTTTTTCTCAGCCAAATATTGTCGGTACTCCTCTCCCAGCACTGGGACTCTGGGCTGGAGAGCCTGGTGTGGGGCTGGGGCCCCCTGCTCCTTTGGAAGGAATCTCCCCTGCTCCTTAATCTCAGAGGTTTAGGGCCAGCCTGTTTCATGTCTCCTCCCCTCCTACCAGTCTCAGCATGGCTTCTTCTTTATATCCTTAGTTATATAACTTGTTCAGCAAGACTTTAGATGGTTCTCCAGGTTGATTGTTCTATAATTTAGTTGCAATTTTCATGTGTTCACAGAAGGAAGCAGGCACTGTGCTTATCTACTCTGCTATCTTGGATCTCTCCTCTTGTTGGGCAGTTTTGCATCTATATTCATGAGATATATTGATTGGTTTGTGGTCTTTCTGTCTTGTAATGTCTTTGTTTGGTTTTGGTATTAGGGTCATATTGGTCTCATTGAATGAGTTAGAAAATGTTCCCTTTGCTTCTAATTTTTTTAGTACATTATGGAGAATTGATATCATTTTTCCTAAATGTTTGGTGTAATTCATCAATAAAACTCTATGGGTCTGGTGCTTTTTTAGGAAGCTTATTAATTATTGATTAAATTTCTTTAATAGATATAAGCCTATTTAGATTACCTATTTCTTCTTGCGTGCTTTGATAATTTGTGCAGAGACTGAATGGGATGCTTGAAATTGAGATTTTCGTGAAGTTACAGATATTGATAATGACACAGTCAATGATGACTACATGATTTATCAGTCCAAAGTCTGGACTTGTCTTGAATACTAAAGAGATAAAACAGATGCAGTAATTGAAGAGGAGAGATAAGAAGGAATGCAAGAAATGAGAGGGAGAGAGGGGAAAAGAGAGAGAGAGAGAGAGAGAAAAGAGAGAAAGAAGATATAACTGAACAGGAGAGATAAAATAGGATAGAATAACTGAAAAGGAGAGAGAAGGCAGGATACAATAAATAAGAGAGGGCAAGGGAGGGAGAGAGAGAATAGGGTGCAATAAATGATATAAGTCAGAAGGAATAACTGAACTTCAGAGGTAAGAAAGGATACAATAAATGAACAGGAAAGATAACACAAGGTGAAAAATAAATGGGAGAGAGAAAACAGGGTGGAATAACTGGGAGACATGAGACAGATAGCAATAAATAATGAAGAAGAATATCGCAGCCTTGCAATAAATGAAACTGAGAAATAAGATAGGATACATTAAATGTGCAGGAGAGATAATAAAGGATGCAGTAACTACACAGGTGAGTAATGGCAGGATACAATAACTGAGGCACAGACATGAGCAGGATGCAATAGCTGAATGTAAGCGGTAAGATGGAATAACTCAATGGGAGAGCTAAGATGGGAGAGAATAATTGAACAAAAGAAAGTATCAGGTATTTGCTCTAGAGAGATTCTCTTTCCTACTAGGGAAGGCTTCTTGGATCTGGTGCCCTTAAGGGTAAGTAGGGTAAACTTACGAAGATGGGGAAGGAGCATTATGGTCAGAGGCAACAGGAGAACGACGAATATAGAAAAGCAACATTTAAGCCCACATGGATATCACAGACCATGTAGGGTACCTTGACTCCTAAAGGAGACATTAAAGGGAACAACATTTAAGCTGAGACTTAAGATTGGAAAACACTTACCAACTGGAAAGACTTGGAGGGGATGCAGGAAGCAAATTCAAAAGTATGTAAACAACATGTATCCATTCTTTCAAAGCATAATTATCAAGTGTGTCTGTCCTCAAGCACAATGCCAAGTGGAGGGATACAGGGATGAAAAAGACCCCTTACCTACACTCACGTAGCTCACATTTCAATGAAGGAGAAAGACATTATTAACAATTCAGTAAGTGATAAGTGAAGAGAACATATAACAGGGAAACCTGACCTATTTTGGAAGGTTGACGAAGTTTTCTTAAATAAGTGAAATTTAAGTTGAGATTTAGAGATGGATAGACCTTATCTCATCAAAGTACAAATGTGAGAGGTGAAAAAGATGCAAAGATGAGGGAGCATGTGCTAAGTCCCTGAAGTGAGAAGACACACAGTATAGCATGGAACTGGGGACATCGGGGCAGCTGAAATGTAAAGAGGGAAAAGGAGAGTATCACAAAGTGAAACTTGCAAGGTGGGCAACAGTCATCTTCAGGATTTTAGTGTTTATGGTAAGAGCTGAGGAATGGTTTTAAGGTGGGAAAGTGACATTTCAGATTATTGTTTTTAAAAAGATCTCTCTGGCTGTCGTTTAAATTTCACCAGAAAGGTTTAGACTTGGGTGGGAAGAATAGATGTGTGAGAGCCCAGGCAGTAGATGATGCACTTTGGATGCAGACTGGGGCAGGAAAAAAGAGAACTCGATGATCTTGAAAGCTATTTAGAAGTAGTAAAAACACCAAAAAACAAAACAAACAAAACAAAACATAATTATTGAGAGGATATGGAGGAATGAAGATACGCAGATTTCACAGCAGATTCCTAAATATTTAGCTTGTGATGACTGTTGCCATCCACTACCGTGAGAGACAGTGTAGGAATACAAGAGAGGTTTTACGGAGGCGGGCAAAGCACATGAATTCGTTTTGACTGGGGTGAGTTTAAAGTGCTGATTAGTAGAGATAGCAAGGCCAGAGCTCAGAATAGAGTACTAGAGTTGGGATATAAATTTGGAATGCATAGATTATGGATGGTCATAGAAGCCAAGGGAGAGGATGGGCTCAGCCAGGGAGAAAATGTAAAGTGAGAAGAAAGGGACCTAAGATGGAAACGTGAGCCATATCATGTTGAGTTTACAAAAACAGTTGACAGCTACGCAGAGGCAGATGAGCTGATGAAGGAAAGGAAGAGAGCAACTGGAGAATCAGAACTATAAAGAAAGCCAGGGCAGGGCTGAGTTTTGGAAATCCAGGGAAGAGAACATTTCCAACAGGAGAGAATGACCAGATGTATAATATGCAGTTGGAAGGGTGATTAAAGACTGAGAAGTGTTTATTTGATTTAGCAAGAAAAGTCACAGGATCCTAGTGGGATCCATTTAGGTGGCGTGGATGGGGCTGGGGGGATGGAGGAGAGAGAGCCAGATTGGAGTGAGTGAAGGAGAAAGTGGGAGGTGAGGAAGTGGAGACAGATTGTATTGACACCTCTTCTGAGAAGTTTTGTTGCCAAGGAAAGGAGGGAAGTGAGACAGTAACTACAGAAAAAAATAGGATCAAGGGAGAGCTTCAGAAAAGATCCAGTGGAGTGAGAGAGATTGGGAATAAAAGTGAAGAAAAAGAATGGTACAAATATTCTAAGAAGGAAAAAGGATGAGATTCAGAGCCAGGCGAAATGGAAATTTGAGGAGCATGGAGAAGATTTGAAATAGAGAGAAACAGTGATTAAGCCAGTGGACTGTGTAAGTCCAGCACTGAAGGCCCAGGAGGGTTAGTGGTAGGGGATCCATAGTTGTACCATTTTCTCTGATGTGTGGGGTAGTGAGCTCTCAGATTCATTGAGGTTTAGTGGTTTTACACTCAAGTATGACAGGGGGATAGAAGACAGCAAGGATGTTTAAGGTGTTGTCTAGAGAGTGAACAAGAGGATAGATGATCGATCTTTGCTTAGTTGAAAGAGAAATAAAGATAGAAGAGGGGATGATAAGTACAGAAGAAGGAAAAGGCCAGAATATTGCAGGTGCCAATGATGTTGATGAACTGCTATGCTTGGGGTAGTCTGGCAAGCAAGCTAGAAAATCAGGAAGGAGATGCTTGATTTGGTGACTTAGAAGACTGGATGTTTTCTGGAGTGAGGCTCTGGTAGAGAAGGCAGTGGGGAGTGGTAGGCAAAGTACTGAGTAAGTCATCCTTGAGGACATTGAAGTCTCCCAGAAATGTGGTTAAGAATTGGGCAGAGAGGTGCCAAAATCTTTAATGAATGAAAGTCAGTAGATGACAGCACTAAGTATGTGTAATAGTAGCCTAATAGCACGAATCTCAAAGAAGGAAGAGCATTCTATTATGTAAGAGGATAAGCAGCAATGGGGATGAGTGAGAAGGGAGCGGGGTGGGGATTTTGCTTCTAGCTCGGGACCAGCCAGGGAAAAAAAGAACTATAATCTTTAGAGGAAAACACATCAGGCTGGCATCAGATTTCTCAGCAGAAACTCTACAAGCCAGGAGAGAGTGGAACCCAATATTCAAAAATTTAAAAGAGAGAAACTTCCAGCCAAGAATAAATTATCCAGCAAAATTATCTTTCAGATATGAAGGTGGAATAAAGACCTTCTCAGACAAACAAGGCAATGAGGACTTCTTAAAGCTTGAGAGAATAATCTTACCTCTTAACCCTTTTGCTGTGACGTTCGGAGATATCTGAATGAATATTTCCATCCACTGACTACAGTATTCTAATTTAACCCACGAGCTCAATAAAACTTTGTTATTCAGTGTGAAACTGTTTCAAGGACTTTTCTCCATTTACAAGTTGTTTTATGTGTTTTCCTGTGACTTGCACTATCAACAACAAAAATGTTTTGTATGCCACATTGTGTGACATTTTGTAATAATTTTTTATGCCATCAACACCATTAGATCCTAATTTATGCTTAAATCTAATTGATGTCATTTAGTTTGTTTTGAGTATTTTTTGCTGAAATTCAATATAATGGTAAATTTATTACCATATTACAAAAATTTAAAATAAAAATATTATTTATATGCAAAGCAGCTCACAATGTTTTTAATATTATTAAATGCATAAAATAGTCAAAATATCAACTTTTTTGTGGCTTTTTGACGCATTTTGAAAAAAAAAAACTTGAAGTCAGTTAATGCAGTGAAAGGGTTAAGAGAGTTTCCAGGGAAGCGTTGTTTTCAGGGAGAGGCAGATTTCTTTAAGCCAAGAGGTTGAGGGAATGTCCCAAGGGGCATAAGAAATCTCATGTTTTCCAACAGGGTCAGTATTAGGTGAGAGTCTAACTAGGATTTGTTACTGTTATCAGACCCTGCCTTCCTCTCCCGCTTCTTTACTTAACATTTGTCAATTGATCTGTTCATTTTTCCTCATTAAGTGAATAACCAAATGAAATGGCAATGTAAATTGGACTACTAAGTTATAACCTTTAAAGTCAGCTGAAGATGCAGTGTTAAAGTCATCAACCCAATGACCAACTGAACAATTTAACCTACTGGATAATAAAATTGAAAACATTGAATTTTGTATTGTTTCTCTTAAATAGGTTGCATACTACTCTTGTAAGATCTTTGTTATAGTCTCGTTAGATGAGATACTTGCTATTTTACTTGCTCCTTGTCTGTTAAAAAAATGGGATAAGTAGAATGCCCAGGCTACCTTTCGTACATGTCAATCTGTAATAGCAATATGACTACATTGTACACTAATCATGATAATTGCCATAGCAGTATAGAAAACACAAGGTAGCAACCTAAAGATAAAATGAGAGTAGGGAACTGACTTCTTAAAACAATTAATTGTCTTTCTACTGCTATCATTAGTACTAGAAGGAAGGGGTAAAAGACACAGAAGTTTCCAAAGATAGAGAAGAACAGATACTGAAAATATATTCATTCTAACTCCCGTTTACCATTCTAATGTAATAAAAAAGGAGGGAGCTCTGTAAAACAAACAACTAAACATCTATAGGGGACAAAAAACTAAGTATCTCTTACCTTTAAAAAGGACCAGAAAAGCTATAGAATGTATTTTCTTCTCAAGGGATCCTGGTCCCAACTTAATAGTTCACATTGTTATAGTGGAGAGTTTTGCATTTTTAATCCTTTTGAGCGTCTAATCTAAATTTTTTACTTTTTCTTTTATTTTCTGTCAGTAAGTAGTATTTTACTATGTTTTTGTTCCATCTAGGGCTCAAGACTTAACTTTATTAACAGGAATCCGCTTTTCTGATAACTATATATTTTTAATGCAAAAATTATTCCAAGCTTCTATGGACTAAATACTCATATATTATGATGATGATGGTGATGATGATGATGATGATGATGATGATGATAATGATGATGAAATTTGTTGGGGTGACATTGGTTAGTAAAATTGTGTTTTGTCAAGTGAGGTTTACCAGATACTCTGTGTTCTGTATGCCTAAGGTCTATCTGCTTCTAGGCTTCACCTGCTACCCACAGGGGCATGTATGGTTTACAGCACTTGCTAACCGGAGTTGATCTGCCTGCTCCTACCACCTTGTACTTCTGGTGACTAAATCCTTGTCTATAAGATGTAACCAAAATGTTTGTTTCTTTATCCAATGCATAAAATGGTAAACTGATCCACAGTGGTGGGGACAAAGAGACTCACAAGTTCTTTGCAAATAAATTTTTTATCTGCAAAAACTGTTAAGTACAAAACAGAGTGACAAAGAACTTCACATTTTGCGCATTTCTTTGGTCACTTTTCAGCATGTGGGTGAATCACTCTTCACTTATGATCTTTGTGTGGACCTCCCGGCTCTTCACCCGCAGCTTGTTGACCTGGGACTCGGCGATGTCAGCCCGTTCCTCAGCCTCCTCCAGCTCATGCTGGAGCTTGCGGAACCTGGAGAGGTTGACGTTGGATTGCTCCTCCTGAGAATGAATGGAAATGAATTTAGGAGTTTCAGAATTTCTAGTTTCTTAGGTCAATGCGTCTTGAATTTGGTTTTTACTTAAAAATGATTCACCCTAGTAAACCTTGTTTAAAAATCTGGAGAAATGCTCTTAAACTTTCTTTTTTGGTTTTAACTCCTCTCATGCATCTTGAACTCACAGGTAATGAGGAGCAGGTGACAGCTGTCATTAAGATGTTCTAAAGTTTTCTTTTTAGAACTTCTAAACATCTTAGAGCTACTCCTAATATGCTAGCTTTCCAGTCTTTTTTTTTTTTTTTTTTTTTTTTTTTTAGGAACCTGAGCATGAAACCAGACCTTTTAAAAATGCAGATATGCAATCTATATTAAAACTAATAGACTTGAGTATAAATTATTGCCACTTAAGGTGGTTTAGGAATTGAACAAGAAGCTGATTATTTCCTAACATAGTCTGAGTGGTCTCTGATCACGTTTGAACACATAGCAGTGAATTTGAGAAGGCCAGTTCTGATTTACTCTCTAGTAATCTTTCTTTTTTAAAAGGCTTATGTAGAACCATCCAAAATATGGCATTGAAGTTTAGAACATTAATAAAACTTAGATCACTAAATAATACAGTTTGAAAAAAATCCTCAGATATTCCTCTTACAGATAAAGGAAGTAGAAGCTAGAGAAAGGTTAGTTAAGTCTCTCTCTCTCACCTTAGAGGTCAGGGGAAAAAATAAAAACCACAAATGAACAGAAGAATAATTTGTGATATGTACATATGTATATCCACATTTCCATACTTAGGAAATAGATGTTACTTTATTATCATTTCAGAGGAATCACAGCCTGGGGAAATGAGATAAGGTTGAATACTAAGAATCCAAGGATTGAACATAACCGAGACCTTCTGAGCTTCAGACTTAATATTTAACTGCTTACTTGACTTGTGTAATATAATAGTATTTCAAACAATGTTTCCAAAACAAAATTCCTATTTCCTTCTTGCCCTGAAAATCTGTTCCTCCCTTAGACCTCTGTTTTTGTAAGTAATATGCCATCCACCAGGTTATGATTTGATGAACTGCCTTTGATTTCCTTTCTCTCACCTCTCAAGTGCAACCTATTAGCATATCCTATAGTTTCCTCTTCCATAATGTCTCAGCTTCTCTCTGTACACTCCACTACTATCCTAATCCAAGTCATGAGACCACCTGCAAAGCCTCCTCAAATGTTTTGCTGTACCTTCCTGTGTTATCCTACAATCATTCTCCACATAGTAGCCCAAATATTCTTTTTTTAAAATAGGAGAAGCCAGGGCATGACTGACCCAACTTAAAACACTCCTGTGGCTTTCCAGTATTTCACTGTGCTAGAATAAAAGCCAGACTTCTTATCATGGCCTGGAAGACCCTGTGACCCTCCTCTTGCTCTTCAGCCCCATACCTACTGTGATCTCCTTTGTTCTGCTGCTTAAACCAGACTCCTTCCCACTCAAAGCTTTGGCTTTGTTCTTTTCCACCCCTAGAACATTCTCCCCTGGTTTATCAAGTGATTGGTTTCCTTCTCATTCTTCAGAACTTCACTGAACCATTTTTCTTTAATCTTTCCTCATTTTACCCTTCTTTTCCTTCATCCCTTTAAGTACATTGGCTTGGGCATATCTGAGGACTGGGAGGCTGCCCCACCAGCCCGAGGGCTTCTGAACTCACCGCCTCCTCGGCTTGTCTCTTGTAGGCTTTCACCTTTGCTTGCAGTTTATCTACCAGATCCTGGAGCCTCAGAACGTTCTTACGGTCCTCCTCAGTCTGAAGGAATATTTTAAAGCATGAGTTCCTTGAAAGTACTAATACCACCCCCACTTTTGTTGCACATTTGATTTTCGATCCCTTGCAGACTGGGGTGAACACCTAGATAGGCCATTTTCCTTACCTGGTAGGTGAGCTCCTTCACTCTCCGCTCATGTTTGCGTAGACCCTTGACGGTTTCAACGTTGCGCTTCTGCTCACTTTCAACTTCGGCTTCAAGTTCACGTACCTGCAAGAAGATGGGCATTTTCAAGACATTTACTGTAATCCATTCATTCAATGGAAGTCTACTGTTCAAAGGACCTGTAGTTCCTTTTTCACTCTTGCTTCCTATGTAGTTTTTGATGCCCTACTCTAATCATCCCTCTTACAAACTCTTGGGCAGCAAGGTATAGCTCTCATCTCTGGAAGCCCCACATCCTCTAGTAGCACTAGGAATTCAAATCCATGTGTCGTATTGGAATGAGATGGGAAATTTGATGATCAGAAGACCCACCCTGGCCTCCAGCTTCTGGATCTGCTTCTTCCCGCCCTTCAGGGCCAGCTGCTCTGCCTCATCCAGACGGTGCTGCAGGTCCTTCACTGTCTGCTCCAGGTTCTTCTTCATCCGCTCCAGGTGGGCGCTGGTGTCCTGCTCCTTCTTCAGCTCCTCGGCCATCATGGCCGCCTGGTTAGTGATAAAACAAAATCAGTTGCAGGAGCTGAGATAGCACATCGAGATTCAAGTTTGACCACCACTGCGTTGCCCTCTGCTCACATCAGTGATGGCTTTCTTGGCCTTCTCTTCTGCATTGCGGGCTTCCTGGACAATGTCCTCCATCTCTCCCTGGATTTGGGAAATGTCCGTCTCCAGCTTCTTCTTGGTGTTGATCAGGCTGGTGTTCTGGTTAAAATATCAAATTTAGAAATACTGAGGACATGAGAGCAAAAGTAGGATGTCTGCTGCACTAATGAAATCACAAACTGGTTAATTAAATTAATAATTAGTAATCCCTCCTTGTTCCATCAATTATCTGAGTTGACCATAATATTTTAAAAGACCATCCAAGTCTGGATTGTCAGATAAACAAAAAATATTGTTAATCCAAAAGTATTAAATGTTTTAAACTTTATTCTCCATGAAATATTATGAGTACATTTTTAGGTAGCACTAAGGTATAGGCAAGAATTTGATGTTCACTGTTCTCTCATTCTACTCACCTGGGTGTGCAGGAGCTGGACACGCTCACTGGCGTCCAGAAGCTCCTGCTCTGCCATCTTCCGGCTCCGCTCCGTCTGTTCCAGGGTGGCACGCAGCTCTTCAATTTCAGCCTGCAGCAGGTTGGCTCTGCGCTCCACCATGGCCAGCTGCTCCTTCAGGTCCTCTTGGCCCCGGAGAGCATCATCCAGGTGTAGCTGGGTGTCCTGTGCAATGAATGATCATTGAGACATTTTATCCTCAGGGCTGCAGTTGCCCCAACTGCCCTGGCACCATCTCTTGAACTCATTTACCTTGAGAATGCCCTGGGTGTTTCTGTAGTTTTTCAGGGCCTCTGCAGCCATGCGGTTGGCATGGTTCAGCTGGATTTCCATCTCATTGAGATCTCCCTCCATCTTCTTCTTGACCCTGATGGCATCATTCCTGCTCCTGATCTCAGCGTCTAGTGTGCTTTGCATCGACTCCACGACTCTAATGTGGTTTCTCTTCAGCTGGTCAATTTCCTCATCCTTTTCTGCAATTTTCCTGTCAATTTCAGACTTGACTTGGTTCAGCTCCAGCTGGATGCGCAGGATCTTACCCTCTTCGTGTTCAAGAGAGGCCTTAAAGACAGCAAGAGATGATATCAGCAGGGAAGGGAAGTGTGTAGTATCTTAGAAATAGGAATTCGTTCCTACTTTTGTGCTGCCATAACGCATCTTTATTCCACTGTTATAGAAATTTCTATAAAGTATCATTGTTGGTTTTATATACTTTTAGCTCCCCAACTAGATCATGCCCTTGAGTGCAGGGGTCTTGATTTATTCATCTTTGCTTTCTCAGGGTCCGCCAGAGTTCCTGACATATATTTATGTTATTTGTATACATAATCAAAAGTTCACCCTAATACTTAGTACACGGAGAAAAAATTATTCTTTTCTCTTGATTCACCAATATTCGCATGCAATAGTCACTAATTTGTTTTTTAATTATTTTATAGTAGTAATTATTTTAATTATTTTATAGTAAAAGGCCTACCTCTGCCTCCTCTAAAGCAGCCTGAAGTTCAGCTTTTTCTTGCTCAATTTGCTTCTTTATTTTCTCCAGTTCATGGATATGTTTCCCTCCTTCTGCAATCTGCTCTGTGAGGTCAGAAATCTCCTCTGTGAGTGAACAAAAATATGAAAATTAGTTCAGTGAGGGGAAACCATCCTTTTAACTCTTTTGTGAAAGGAAAGGTAAAGGATACTCACGTTGCAAATTCTTATTTTCCCGCTTGAAGGTTTCAAGTTGGTCTAAGGATTCCTCATAAGCATTTTTAAGCTTGAAGAGCTCTGTGCTGAGAGAGCGAGACTCCTTCTGGGAGGCTTCAAGTTCAGCATGAGTCTCTTCATACTTCTGTTTCCATTCTGCCAGCACCTGAGGGGCAAGGAATGGCCAAGAAATTTAATGGAGAAAGTTTGACGGAATAAAACCATTTGTATTGGCTACTCTCAGAGTTGAGATGATCTTGGAAAGAAAAATAATGATGAATGAGAAGAGTAGAAGCCACAGGACACCAGCTACTCGTGGAGAAGGTGCTACTGAGAACAGCCCTCCAATGGATTGCATAAGGCACAGAGAAGGTAGCAGACTATCTTTAATTATGTATTGTATGTTGAGGCCAAAGCTGCTGCAGAAATTACCTTATCGAAGTTCCTCTGCTTTTTGTCCAGGGCGGCACAGGCAGCGTTTGTGCGCTCCACATCAATCATGAGGTCCTCCACCTCATTCTGGAGCCGCTGCTTTGTCTTCTCAAGGGAAGCACACTTGGCATTCACGGCTTCCACGTGTTCCTCTGCGTCCTGCAGCCGCTGGGCCAGCTTCTTCCTGAAAAGTGAAAAGAAAAACGATAGCAGTGAATGGCCACCAGCAGAACTGGGTGTTTCAAAGCAGGTGCAAGAGAGTGACTTCCACAATCAGACTTCTTAATACTTTGTTTTGCAAGCTTGTGGTGTAGGTCCAGTTCTGAATGAACTTTTTCCCAGTCTCCTACCAATCAAATTCTGAAAGCAATCCAAATTTCAATATTGCCATACTTCTTAGTCTGGCTTTAAGACTGTGATCAGCCCAAGTCAACAGTCTACTCTTTGAGGTGACTGGTTTATGACTCCCATATAGAATATTAATAACTATCTTGAATTACTATTATTTATGTTTTCTCTCTATTGAATTTTGATCTCCAGATGGTACACTCTGTATTTTGCTAATCTTTGTTTTCTTATAAGCTCTCACACATATTAAGCACTCAAATATTGTATCAATTGAATTAAAATAAAATATACTTGTTTGTATCTACTTTTCTAATTGTATTTCTTATTTTCCTAACTTTTCATTAATACTTTAGGACAAAAAAGCATTCCCAAATCAATAGAAATTTGCTTCAAGAGCTCCACTCAGAATTTTTTCTACCAAAATATTATAATTCCAACTGTATGCCTGTACAGTAGCCACAGAATAAGTATCTAGATCTCTCCTTACACAATCTGTTGAATAAGTAGGTCCCTTTCTGTCTAGATTCTCCCCTTTGCAGTTCAGTCTTGAACTTTTTATTGCATTGAATATTTAGTCCTTTATAAAACAATTTGTTTTCTTATTACAGAATTTTATATCTACTTTTACTCTTTAATAATATAGTTCTTTTTTTCCTCCTGTTTCAATTTTGCCACATTTTCACATCTCAAAAGGAGGAACTGTACTTTAAAGCCTGATAATTTTTCTTTAACATACCTATCATCTTGAACCTATATTTTTGTTAGTTGCTAAGAGGGAGAAGTATGGGAGCATAAAATTAACACTTATCTTATCTACACTTGTATAGATAGGCTGAGGTCAAATGTTCCCCCTTTTAAAAACCTATTATTCAGCTCCCTTTTTCTTTGTTTACCTTCTCTTTCCACCCTCTAGCGTAATTTCTTTCCTTAGACAACCTAAAATATTTGTTTTGTTTCATTTTGGTTTTTTTGCTTGGTTTATGTTTGTACATGTTTTCTTTCCTTAGTTTTTTATTTGTTTTAGGAACCCTAAACATTTGCCCAGTTAGTACTTACAGCAGATGTACATTGATTGTTAATACAGACATTTCCATTTTAACTAAGTCTAGAGAACATACTTGGCCTCCTCCAGCTCCTCTGTGCGCTGGATGGCATCTGTCTCGTATTTGGTCCTCCATTGGGCAACCTCACTGTTGGCCTTGGACATGGCCCTCTGCAGCTCGGCCTTGGCTTCCTGCTCCTCCTCATACTGTTCCCGCAGCAGGTCACAGTCATGGCGAGCTGACTGCAGGGCGTGGGCCAAAGCACTCTTGGCCTGAGAACAAAGAGATTGATGACTTAATTTTATCTTTAAAGTGATACTTAGTCTCTAAGCTCCTATAGGCCACAAGAAAAACAAATCTGTAGAAGCAAGCAGAACACAACCTCAAAGAAAAAAGAAAAAAGATAATAACAAGAACAACAACAATCAGTGGGGCTTATGGGTACTTACCTTCACCTCCTCTTCAAGCTGCCTTTTCAGTTCCTCGATTTGCTGTGTGAATGCTTGTTTGCCCCTTGAGAGCTGAGAAACTAATGAGTCCTTTTCATCTAGCTGGCGTGAATATTCACCTATAGAAAGACCAAGATCCAGAAAACTCAACCTTAGTTCAAAAATTAAAGCTCTAAATTAGAACCTGGTGAGGGAAAAGTGGGGCTGAGTCTGAAACACAATGGAGAGCATGGATGACAAAAAAAACCCCAACATCTATTTCAATCCCGATGAGAAAATCTATGCAAAATATAACAAGTGTGGAACACTGTGAGGCAGATTACATGCTTATGAACAACACAAAAAATTTTTATAGATATTTAAGATGATTTGAACCCAATATAAATTGATGGAGAAACATGTGAAAAGTAATGTAAATCAAACCAACCAAATATTCCAGTGCTTTTTATCTAAGGCAACAATGTTGTACTAGTTTACCTTCCACTGAAAGTTGATTGAAACGAAGAATTTATTCTGTGGGAAATAAGAGAGTTTGAGCAATTTTCTCTGTAAGCAGAAGAGATGTTCAAAAGAAAAGCCTGGTATCCATGTTATATTAATTCTGGGTGGTGAGCACACGATGCAACACATAGATGATGTATTGTAGTATTGTGTACCTGAAACTTATATAATTTTGCTAATCAATGTCACCCCAATAATTTTAATAAGAAAAAAAACCAATCAAGTATCCTCCCACCCCCAGAATGAGTTGGTTTATGGATAACTAATCAGTTCCTAAACTAAATGGCAGTTAAATTTGCCTCCAATTTTTTAAGCACCATAATTCAGAAAACATACTAAATAATACTAAAAATAGAGAGCTCCAGTTTTTGAACTGGTTATTGGGAAGGCTTATCTCTAACATTTAGTAAGACTCACAACTTCCACCTTAATTTTTCATACCACAAAGATGCTAGGAGTAAGCATGTACTGCGAAAGAGAAAATACAGGGAACATTTTGATTCTTTGGGGATACAATTTTTCTTTTTCACCAAGTGTGTTTACCACTGGTATAACAATCATAAAAACCTTACAGTGAGCTTTGTTCTAGAAAGAACAATATTTGAACAAACATAAAAGAGTAAAGTGGTTCTCCAATACTTTGATCTGCCTATTACTTTCATAGTTTGAATGACCCATAAAACAATTGCTGTTGTGTTGCCTCTCCCTTGGGGAGGTAGAACTGTGGGAGAAAGTTGGACAAGCAGATAGAGGGAGGAGCACATGCAGAGACTCTAATTTGGGTAATCAAAATGCTCTGAGCCTCACTGGGATGCTCCTGAGTTGGGCTGTGGTCCTGAATATTTCCCTACTTCATTGTGGTAACTACCAGCAGTTGTCAAGACCTCAGGAAAAAGACTGAAATAGCATTCTTGGACAACTCATTTCATCACTCCCATAATTTGTCATCTTAAAAATGGGGATAACAAACAGTAGACAGGCTAATAAAGATAAAAGTAATAAATAACTTGTAGAAGTATTTTGAAAAGTGGAAACAAATACTGTGAGGATGTACTTTTTATTTGCTAACTTAAAAAAAGTTTTTATTAACTTTATTGGGGTGACATTGGTTAGTAAAATTATATAGGTTTCAAATGTACATTCTATAATTCTATCTATTGCAGTGTGTGTTCACGACCCAGAGTCAATTCTCCTTCCATCACCATATATTTGACACCCTTTACCCTCTTCTACCTCCTTCTACTTATTCTCTGGTAACCACTAAACTGTTGTCTTTTCTTATAGAGTTAAATTTGCTTTAAAATGTTCTGGATCTCTTTATTCAAAAAAAAAAAAAAAAAAAAAAAAAAAAAAAAAAAAAAAAAAAAAAAAAAAAAAAAAAAAAAAAAAAAAAAAAAAAAAAAAAAAAAAAAAAAAAAAAAAAAAAAAAAAAAAAAAAAAGAAAAGAAAGTAAGAAAGAAAGAAAGAAAAGAAAGAAAGCAGTCCTTGTCAGTGGTCAAGAATTTGTTCATATACATGAGCGCCTCCAGGAAGATCACATGGCATCTCAGGCACTCAGGTGAGTCAATGCAGTTTTTGAACAAATGGAGTATCCAAGGTAAATCTGTCATTCAAGGTCAACACTGGAAAATGGCCCACCTGATTCTGTCTGCAGGCGCGCCCTCTGAGCCGTCAGGTCATTGATGAGCCGCTGCTGCTCTTCCTCCTTCGTCTTCAGTTCACTCAGTTGGTCTTCTAGAGTGCGGCACATCTTTTCAAGGTTTCCCTGCATTCAAAAAGCGGTAGAAGCCATCTCAAGCGAGTATTTGGACCATAGAAATTTTCAATAATCTCAAGTATTTCACAGGAGCTGCAGTACTCATTTATTTTGAGAATAAACTCTACCTTTATAAACAGACAAAAAGAACTGAAGTCTTAGATGGTGATGGGAAGAGTAACAAGATACGTAGTCCAAACATATTGACACTAAATCGCTTTGTGAATCTGGTTTGACTCAATTAGCTTACCTGGGATAGGAGAATAATGCTACTTGATTCAGGTTACGGGATTTATTTATCTATTTATTTATTATTTTGAGAAGCAAATTGTGTATTTGTGCTTAAGAGAAAAACAAAAAAAATCTCAAAATGGATAGCTGAATTGTATTATTTTTATTGGAAAGAGCTTAAGTTTTCACGGTGCATATTTGGGTATGGCTCTTCAAGAGTGAGCACTTGGCCTCATCACTCCTGAGTTTCCCCTGCCTCCCGCCAGTCTCCTGCCTTGTCCTGCCCTAGTCTGCTCCTGCCAGTTACTAATGGTTGCTGAAAGGCTCACTAGCACCAGGCTCACAGAAATCTCTTTAATGCTTCAGCTATGACTGTACCTTGGCTTTGGAGACAGTCTCCATGTTGCTGGCCAGGTCATCGATCTCCATCTTCATCTCGCTCTTCTCCTTCTCCAGCTTCTGCTTGACCCTCTGCAGGTTGTCGATCTGCTCCCCGAGCTCGGCCACGCTGTCCGCGTGCTTCTTCCTCAGGGCGGCCGCCGTGGCTTCGTGCTGCAGGGTGGCCTCCTCCAGGT
>PVJL010011774.1:0-17183 GCA_004026885.1 Lyroderma lyra
AACTGAAAGCAATAACAACAAAAAACAACTCATGGATCCTTTTGTAGTTCATAAGCGTGATGACTGGGTGTTCACGTGCTTGTGTGAGATGTGTCACCCACAAACCTTGTTACGACATTGGCACATTACCCATCTGACATGAAAGAAAAAAACAACAACAACTCATGGACACAGTCAATAATTAAGTGGTTATACCTGGGGGCAAGGAGGGAGAGGTAAAGGGGAGGGGATGGGAGAGGAGGGAGGGGGAGCCAAATATACGGTGATGGAAAGAGAACTGACTCTGGGTGGTGAACACGTGACACAACACACAGATGATGCACTGTAGAATTGTACACCTGGAACCTATGCAATCTTTGTTAACCAATGTCACCCTAATAAGTCTAACAATAAAAAAAAAAAATAAAAAGTGGCATACTACATTTATTACTTTGCAGAAGTCAGAGATATAAAACAGGATGTATTTTTTAGACCCAGTTCTGCAAATAAAGAAAGTGAATTATCATATAAAGGGAATTATTCTAAATAACAGAGGCTTCAGTTTTAAGAGTTATTTAAAATCAGAACTTTAGGTGCTTCAGTTAGTTTCCAAAGAGCATTTTTAAAGGAAAAAGAAAAACCCTTACAGAACATAGTGCTACATCTCTGTTGCCTAAAGAATCTTTACAATTTAGAGACAGTCTTTATCAAGACTGAAAGAGAAATGCACAAAAATACTAGCAGTAACATGAGCTATTAAGCCTCTTATCACAAAGTAACCAGAACCTTAGAATCTGAATTAAATTGTTACCACTTTAGCATACAAAAAATTTACAAATCCCCATATTTAAATGAGAATTGTTTTATTAATAATTCACGACCTCTAAAATAACTCTGAGTGACTTTCTGTTTCATTATTACTGTAAAGAGACATAATGGGAATTTTGCCCTTCTAGCTCAGGTGCTGATGTGCCATGCTTCATCCCCTAGTCTAAGTGGTAGGACAATCCACCTCATTGCCTTAGAGAAGGACTCTTACAAAAATAAGAATCAAACCCTTCCTTGGGTTTATAAACCCAGGCTTTTGAGTGGCAATGACCCGATTTTTAAGTTTCAAAAGCCTTAAAGACTTAAGCAATATGGTTTATGTCATCAACCAAAAATCTAGAATACTATGGGCCAGTTAGTCATTCCTCCTAGCTGCAAGCTATCTAAAATTTCCTCATTAACAGGAGGAGCTATAAATTCAGAGAAACTGTGTCCTGGAGTGTTCATAGAGGTAGTAAAGGCTAGAAAACCCCCTGATGGGTTCAAGCAGAAAAGGATCTGTGAAACCTTATCTAGCAAAAGCCAGAAAAACAGTGAGAACACAGAGGTTTTCCACATCCATCGTGAAATGGGAGAAAATAAATATGTGCTAACAAAACATCCTCCTCTCTCATTTGCTACACCCTCCTCCTCCACCATACACAGTCAATGAACATATTATGTTTAGAGAAAATTGGCAGGAACATAATTAAATGAACTTTCTTCACAGAAAAATGGAAAACAATTACAATCTTACCTTCCAAAATAATTTATCAAATTATGTATTTCATTTATGTTTTAGAGATAATATCTTACATATATTCCTCTTTTGGTATTATTGAACTATTTACATCTTTTGAGGGCTTACTTTTGTCTCTTACACTATACATACACACACACACACTCTTTTATATTTTTGTCAATGTGTATTATAATGCTGCTAGTTTCTGATTAAAAATGAGGGGAAAAAAAGATGAAAGAAAAATGTATCAAGTCCACCTCCAGCTAGAGGAGCACTTTAAAAAATAAGACATTTCTTTTAAACTCACATTGGAAGAATTTGATACAGACGACAGCTAAATGAAAGGTAAAAGATACAAGTAAAACCTTAAAGTTACTGTCTAAAATTATTAATGTATATCTTAGAAAATAAAATCAGTTTATTTGATTTTCAAATTAAAAAGTGATATAGGATATTTTTTATGAAAATGGGACATAATTTTACATATAATAAATATAAATCTCAATCCATAATTATTTATGTAAGAAACCTATTTTTTTTTCATTTTTCTATAGGATGCTTATTCTACTAGAGTTAAGTCATGGAGAGAAGAGCAAATTAATTCACTTTCATGCCAAAAATTTATATAGTTCTAAATCTCAGTTGCCTTCAGTATATATTTTTAATATTTAGAGACAATCAATATCAAGATCAAGTACTTTAAGAAAGATCTGAGGAAATTATCCAGAATGTAGCAGAGACAGAGATATGAAAAATAGAGAGAAGTAGAAATATTGAATAGGAGTTATATAGGAGAAAACAACACACATGTAATCAGAATTTTGGAAGAACCCACAGCATATGAGGAAGTGAAAATGTTCAAAGAGAGAATGGCAAAGAGTTTTGAGAACTGGCAAACACCAATCCTTAGGTCTAAAGAGTCCAATGAGTTACAAGCATAATAAAAACAAATCCTCGCCTCAATACATCACAAAACAACATTATGTAAAAGACAGAGATGTTAAAACCTGCCCAAAAGTAAAGACTGATCATCTATAAACAAATATTAATTATACTTACAATGTCTTCTTAACAACAAAGGATGCCAGAACACATTAACATACCATCTTCATCATTCAGAAAGAAAGTAACTTGTACACTAGAATTCCATACTCAGCTAAACTACCTTCCAAAAGGACAAAGATAAAGTAGCAATCTATTCAAATGAACAAAAACTGCAAATGCCTCTCATTAAAAAATAGGAAATATGATCCCTAATAAATACATGGGTAAACCTAAATAAACATCAATTGTATAAAACAATAATAATTTCCGATGGAGAAAGGAAAGGTGAAAGTACATATTGATTATCTTTATACTTTGTTAAGTATGTACATTAAAACAGTGAGGATAACCATTAAAAGGACCAACACAGAGCACAGAACTTCAAAAAAGAGAAAAAAACAAATGCCAGTAAATCCAAAGAAAGTAAGAGAGTAGATGAGGGTAAAGGTTAGGAGGGTGAAATAAATAAAAACAATAATAACTTGGTCAAAAATCCAAAATATAAGAAGTTACATGAATGCAAATGGATTAACCTCTAAAATTAAACGCTTTTTTTAAATTGAAAAAAAAAAAGTTTTATTGAGACATAATTCATCTATCATACAGTTCACCCATTTAAAGTATACAAGTCAATGGTCTTTAGTATAGTCATAGTTGTACAACCATCATAAAATTAAACTCTTTAAAATGTGCTATGTTAATAACAGACAAAAAAGACCTAAAGTCAAAAGCATTCATATAGAAAAAGGTCATGATAGAATAATAAAATATTCTCCCCAACAGAAAAATACAGAAATTCTAAACTCTTAAGAACCTAATAAAGTGGCCTAAAGCAGAAAGTGTCATACAACAATAAAAAACAAAATTATCATTATTTACAAATGTTGTGATTGTCCATGTAGAAAATCCCAAAGAACCTACAGTTAAATTAATAAGGGAGCATAGCAAAGTTGTTGAATACAAAAACGCAGCCTTCAAAGTAAACATTCAATTAAAAAAATACCTGAATTGTGTATGGAGGAAACACTTCAATTTCTCCAGCCTTTTCTTATATATGATCTCATTTAAATCTTCTAACAAATTGTCTGAGGGAAGTATGTAAGAGACATCCTAAAATAAAGGACTACTGAGTTAGATGGTCCAGGCTCAAAATTAACCAATGTCACCATGCTGAACCAATGCATAAGGTACATGCTATGGCTTTTACAGAGGAGAAGGGGACTTGTAACAAATAGTCAGAATAATACAACTAAACTAAGGATTAAACATAAATTATCATTACATATAAATATTAGAGCAGCAACGTCCAACTGTTTGGCTTCTCTGGGCCACATTGGAAGAATAGCCTTGGGCTATACATAAAATACACTAACATTAACGTTAGCTGATGAGCTAAAAAAAAAGGTCACAAAAAAAATCTCATAATGTTTTAAGAATTTGTGTTGGGCCACATTCAAAGCCATCATGAGCCAGAGGTTAGATATGCCTGTATTAGAGAAACTGTCATTAGAACAATGTCATAGCTACAAGTTTTTTTCCTTCAAAGATAATTTTTGAATGACATATGGTTTCTCATAACTCTAATGTCTCACCCATTTATATTACTTAAATGTAAGTTGATCTCAGTCTCTACTTTGAAGTGTGGTAAGCATGTGTTAGACATCAGAATTGGGCTCTAATCCTAGCTTCAGTTACAACCCTTGACACACGAGTCTCTTTGGATAGTCCATGATAGTGGCCACAGCCTGGCATTACAAATACCAACTGTATCGCAACCCACACTCTGTACTTTCAGGAAGTCACATTCACTCCTTTTCTTACTAAGTTCAAGTTAATTATTGATTAGTTTACTACAAATAGAAAAAAAATAGTTCTAACTTTAAGACATTCTTTAAGTGTTTTTTTATGTACCATGTGGCTTGTGTTTTACAAATGCTCCTTTTTACCTTGATAATTTTTTTTTTGCGGGGTGGGGTGGGGGTGGGGTAGTTCCCTGGGTGGGAATCGAACCCAGGCCGCAGTGCTGAGAGTGCCAAAGCCTAGCCATTACACCACCAGGGAACTCCCTTACCTTGATAATTTTTAAGTCCAATGCATTAGAGAGAGAAAACTGCTGACAGAGAACACTAGGGAGATCTCCCCTGATCCTATGCCCATTAACTTTCAAGTTTGTATATGGTCAGGGATCTGATGCTTATTTGTTTATAACTTTTAATTTTGAAAAATTTCAAACATGCAGAAAAGTGGAATGTATATCTATGAACCTTTCACATAGATTTATTGTTAACACTTCACCATATTTGCTGTATTGTTCCCTCAACATACATATTTTTTCTTGGCAGAATCATTTGAAACTTTCAAACATCTAACATTTTAACTAGACTTCCAGTAAAGACAGCAGGGTAAATAAACACTGTGCTGCCTCCACCCATGAACACATAAAAATTACAACTAAATTATAGAACAAACCATGACAGAACTGCCCAAAGACTTACTGAACTATGACTAAAGATATACAGAAGCTACATCCAGACTGGTAGGAGGGATGGAGACGCATATAGGAGTGGTCCAACACCCACATGTGGTGGTTAAAAACTGGAAGGGCTAACTCCACTGTGTAGGTATCCTCTGCCTGAGGAGCAAGGGGTCCCAGACCTACACCAGGGTTCCCAGTGCAGGGTTCCAGTGTCAGGAAGAAAAGTCATCATAACTTCTGGCTGTGAAAACCAGCAAGGATTGTGTGGCTCAGTGAGACAAAGGGCTGCTGGAATCCCAGGCATTCCTCCTAAAGGGCCCGCACATGAATTTACTCACTGACGAACTCACTCTCTCTGAGCTTCAGTGCTGGGGCAGCTGCTCAAAAAGTGCCAGGGACATACAGGTAGGAACTGAATTGTCTGGGTTCAGGGAGAGGGCTGGATAGGCACTATCTTCCAGACAAAAATGCTGGCAGAAGCCATTGTTTCTTTGTTGAGCCCTCCCCTCACCCAGTCTAAATGCTCAGGCAGATGCCAAGTCTAGTCTCCATCAACCTGGCTAACTAACACCTTTCACTCTGTCCTAGTGATTCCCTGAGACTCCATCTCACTCCACTTTCCAGCCAATCCAAGCCACTTCCAATGGCTTTTTCATACAAATGGACTGTCTTGGCTTATGCTACAGACTTTTCTAAAATCTCTCAAAAGTTCACAAACCCCAAACAAGCAGTCTCTGGCTTTGGTATGCCCTATACCTCCGCTAAGCAGCCCAAGCCTGACACTAGCAGCAGTTGGCCTCAGTTTAGGGCTTAGCCTCTCCCAGGTACATCCAGGCCCAGCCAAGTGGCAACCATCTGCAGATCACTTTGTAGCTCCTATCAGGTGGCCCTGGGAAGGGCACAGGTAGTGGCTGACCTTGGCCTGAACCAGAGCCCCTCCAAGAGGCCCTAAAACCAACACACACAGTGGCCATCTTCAGACCACACCAGAGCACCACCCAGCCAACTCCACAAACAACAAATCCAAAGGCCAGATTCAACAGGTACCAGACCACAGGGTCAGTTACTGTACAATAGCTCCTTCACTATAGTCACAGCCAATCCTCATAGACAATCAGCCTAAGGATCAATTCCTCCAATTAATGTGCCAACAGCAATCAAAGGCACAACAGGAAGGTACACACTACCCATACAAGGGACACACTTAGAAGAATACCCAGCTCATGTGACCAGGGAGACTATGCCACTGGGTCCCACAGGACAGCTACTATGTAAGGACATTCTACCAAGACTAGAACACATAAAAGACCTACCCAATACATAGAAAGAAACACAAGAACACAGTCAAAATGAGGAGACAAAGAAACACGTCCCAAATGAAAGAACAAAACAAAACTCCAAAACAAGAACTAAACAAAATGGAGACAAGCAATCTACCAGATGCAGAGTTCAAAACACTGGTTATAAGTATGCTCAATGAACTTAGAGGAAGAGTAGATTAATTCGGTGCAAATTTTAACAAAGAGATAGGAAACATAAAAATGAAGATAGAAAACATAAAAAGAACCAGTCAGAAATGAAAAATACAATAATTGAAATGAAGAATACATTAGAGGAAATCAACAGCAGATTAGATGAACAGAGGATCCAATTAGTAACCTGGAAGACAGGTAGCAGAAAACAACCAATCACAACACCAAAAGGAAAAAAAAATTCACACACAAAAAAAGGATAGTTTAAGGGGACTCTCATACAATGCAAGCGTACCAAAATTCATATCATAGGAGTTCCCAAAAGAAGAGAGAGAACAAGGAATTGAAAACCTATTTAAAGAAATTATGATGGAAAACTTCCCTAACGTGGGGAGGGAAATAAACGTACAAGCCCAGGAAGCATAGAGTCTCAAAAGATGAACCCAACAGGCCCACACCAAGACACATGATAATTAAAATGCCAAAGAAAGACAGAATTTTAAAAGCAGCAATAGAAAATCAGGTAGTTACCTACAAAGTATCTCCCATAAAACTGACAGCTGATTTCTCAACAGAAATTTTTCAGGCCAGAAGGTATTGGCAGGACATATTCAAAGTGATGAAAAACAAAGACCTATAACCACAATTACTCTACCCAGTAAAACTATTATCTAAAACAGAAAGACAAATAAGAGCTTTCCAGACAATAAGGTAGTAAAGGAGTTTATCACCACCAAACCAGTATTACAAGCAATGTTACAGGGGCTTTTTTAAGAAGAAAAAGAAGACAAAAAAAGAAATATAAATAATAAAATGGCAATAACTATATATCAATAATTACTTTAAATGTAAATGAAGTAAATGCACCAATCAAAAGACAAGGTGGCTGAATAGATAAGAAAACAAGATCCTTACATATGCTGTCCACAAGATATTCAGTTCAGATGTAAAGATATACACAGACTAAAAGTAAAGGGATGAAAAAAGGTATTTCACGCAAAAGGAAAAAAAAAACTGGAATAGCAATACTTACATCAGACAAAATTAATTTTAAGATAATGGCTATAACAAGAGACAAAGAAGGACCCAGCAATTCCACTTCTGTGTATTTATCCAAGAAACCTGTAACACTAATTCAAAACAACATATGTATCTCTATGGTTATTGAAACATTATTTAAAGTAGTCATGATATAAACCTAATTGTCCATCACTAAAGAAAAGGATAAAGAAGAGGTGGTAAATATATACAATGGAATATTATTCAGCTATAAAAAGGATGAAATCTTGCCATTTGCAACAACATGGATGAAGCTAGAGAGTATTATACTAAGTGAAATAAGACAGAAAGACAAATACCATATGATTTCACTTATAAGTGGAATCTAAAAAACAAAATAATAGAACAAACAAAACAATACAAACTTGTAAATACAGAAAACATTTTGAGGGTTGCCAAGTGGGAAGGAGTTTAGTCGAATGGGTGAAAAGGGGGAAGCGATTAAGATGTACAAATTGCCAGTTATAAAAATAGTCACAGGATGTAAAGCACAGCATAAAGAATATGGTCTATAATACTGTAATAACTATGTATGGAGTCTGATGAGTACTAGATTTATTAGGGTGATCACTTCATAAGCCATATAAATGCCTAATCACTATTTTGTACACCTGAAACTAATATAATACTGTATGTCAACTGTAATTGAAGAATAAAAAATTATTTTAAAAAATGTAACCTTTAATGTATAAATACCTCAACATATATCTCCAAAAAACTGGGACCTTCTTCTATTAAAATCACAATATTGCTATCACACCCAAGACATATAACTTTGAAACAATCATTTTTGTCTTATACAATCTCTACTTACCCCTATCAAGTTCTTCATTTTAGTTCAGGACCCAATGAAGGATCATGCGTTGCATTTAATTACCATGTTCCTTTAACTTTTATTGTTGCCTTTCATCACATTGACATATTTTAAGAGTCCACATCATTTTCTTATAGGATGTCCCATGTTTTTATTTGTCTGATTACTAGTTTATTAGATTCAGAGTAACCCATTTTTTGCCAAAAAAAGACTACGGGAGATGCTATAATACCCACAGGATCATATTTGAAGGCACATAATGCCCAGTTTCCCCATTACTAATGGTGAGCATTCATCACTTGATTAAGGTAATGTTTATTGAATTCCACCATTGTACAGGTAGTTTTTGCCCTTTACAATTTATAACCTGTGAGAGTATAAAACCATCTGCTCCCCAGCAACTTTCCACACAATGATTTTAGCATATTGATGAATCTGACAACCTTAGTTTTTATGTGGGCCCCCATTCCTTATGGTTGCTATGTTAACCAAATTTGTCCTCCGAATGCCTGTTAAGTAACATATAATAAGGTTCTTTTGTGAGACCTACACTTTTAGTGTAATAGTTTGTTACATCCTCAGTGTAGAATCCTTTTTTTTCTAAATCTTTGAACTTTCTTAGAATCAGAATTTCAAATATAGTATTTTATATAGTTGCCTTATTGTTCATATTCAACAAACTCCAATCTATCTATTTGCCTTACTTACTATAAAAAGCAAAAAGAAAAGTCACCCAAACACAAGCAGAACTAAACTAAGTCCATCAAACTTGAGACTATCTGCCTCATTGGTTAATAAGAAAATTCTCTTTGCTTCACAAAATTTTAGGACAATCTGTCAATCAAACTCTAGCTTGTCTCCTGAAAAGATTTGTACCAGGTTGGCTGTCATATCTCTAGTGTTCTGTACTTGCTGTAGACCTTACTTTATCAGCTCTAATGAAGCAAGCTACATAGGAAGGTGAGATAAGGTTTCTATCAAAATTTTAATTCCCAAATCAGAAGTCAAGAGTGCAATCCGAAGAAGAGCACAGTCATCTGTAGCCATCTAGAAGAAACTTTGCTATGACAGATAATTGCAACAGTGGAACTTTTTGAGAGAGTAACTATGACCTAGACTCAAATGCTACCAATAAAAATCAAAACTGATCTTTCTGCTATGCAAAATAGAAATCAATTTAAATAAGGACACTATGTTTCCACTTACATTTTTTTCTCTGTGAAAAACGTGGCAGACTTTTAAAGTAAGTGATCTCAGAATAAATAATATGCATAAATCCCTCCAATAATAACCACAATATGCTCTAATGACACTTTATTTTTGAAAAATTTAATGTTAAAAGTAAAAAAAAAAATGTTGCACTCTTCCATATGGAAGCCTAAGTAACCCACAGAAACCATAGTGAGCAAGTTTCTTCATCTGTACAAAATAGATTAGACTTAATGAGTTCTAAAGATTTTATATTTAGTCCTCTATGAACCGTAATATACAGGTGACTAAGATATAAAAACTTAAATGGATACTAAAATAACTTACTGCATTTCTGTAAAGGTTTAACCAGAATGACAAGATTTTTAAAAGGCATAAAAATATTAATACTTAATAATCAAGATAATTAATAGTATAGTGCAATATTTTAAAGACCAAAAATTAATGCAAAAATTAATGATTAACAAAATACACATTTTAAACAAAGTGTTGATAATGGAATCCAACTAAGTGGGCAATGTGCTTTATATACAATCATACTTTTTGATCATAGATCTTTGATTAACTTTTTCCACTTGATACAAAATATGGAGGATGCTTTGATAAGTGTATATAGGGGCACACATTTTTTAATGTTTTTGCCTCAGGCTCTAATATGGTTCAGCAAGGCAATGGATTTAAGGATTCATGTTTTCAAAGGGTAAAGCACCCAAATGTGGAAAACTAAATGCCTCTACTCCAGGGTTTTCAGTCTCACAGAAATGAAAAACCAGTTTTACAAACAAGTAAAGTGAAATAGAAAGTACCATACAGAGAAAACCCAAATCCTGGAATTCAAGGAGATCAGAGCTTCTTCCTCTGTTAGGAAAAACTGAGGATTAGGAAAAGACCCCTGAAGTGGTACAGGATGCCAGATTTAGCAAATAAAAATACAAACAATGGGTGAGATATACTAAGTATATGTTGTTTTTATCATAAATTCAAATTGAACTAGGCATGCTGTATTTTTATTTGGCAATCCTAAAGTGGTAGGTGGCATGTAAGTTGAATCTTAAAATATGGATCTAAATAAGAAATTTTTATTTTACTATTTTGAAACTACCATTCAACAAATAGGAAGAATTATGACATGAGACTATGAACTGAATTCAAATATAATTGCTACACCAACTATCTGGACAATACTGGATAAGTTATTTCTGTGAACTTTCATTTTCCATTCAATTATAATGACATTGTTTGCCCTAAATTCCTTACAGAGTTGGTAAGATAAAAAAAACCCCGTATTTCTGAAAATGCTTTATGAGGCATAAATATTATGAAATAAGAATCCAAGATAAAGCATTGTTCTATTGTGGAAGCTACCATCTATACAGCTGATCTAATAGGTGGTAACCCCACAGTTTCACGGAACAGCACTTCGCCCAAGGATCACAGCATCTGTGAATAACAGTTAAAATTTTTCACTGAAAAATATCAAGGACTAGCTTGCCTTCTTGAACACAAAGTTTTATTCAAAGTCAGGACCATCTGATAAAGGGTAAAAGTTCATGAGAATACTCATTTCCAGTATCGTCAGGACTGTCTACAGATGATTAATTATTCTGTAAAAATGTGTTTACAAACTGTTTTTTAAAAAATCCAACATGCTCAAACACCTTGGACAATGATATCCACTTAGGCGTCCAGGGCCCAGTCAACTTGTAAAATTTCCTTCTTGTAGACTGTGTTTCCTTCTTCAGGCTTCATAGGAACTCCCACAAATACCAAAGGCCCACTAGTCAAATCTGCTAATGGGACGTCAGGTAAATAAATGTCAGGATAGTAACACTAACAAATGATTTACTCTACTGTGTTCTACCTTCAACTAAACAACAAATGTGAGCACTTGATTGGAAGACAAGACTAATAACTTCAAAATGGAAGTATGGGAGACAAACAAGAGAAAGGGAAATACAGAAATAGAGGTGGGTAAATTCAAGACAGGAAAGAAGAAAATAGTGTGGAAAGGATTATAGATAATCTAAAAGATGCAATGAGAAAGCTGAAATAAAAAAGGAGATAAGAAAACAAGAAGCCAAAGGACAATAAGAAAGGAGATGAACAAAAGGGGTGAAAGAGGAAACATGGAGATTTACCCAATCATTATCCCTACCTGAGTAGACCAACCAACACCAGAGAAATACGGCAGGACTGTAATCCTCCTATATTGCTCTAAAAGCAAGAAGCCAAAGACTGTGGAGTCAAAGAACTGGAGATTTCCATAAATGTAAGCAACAGGTCAGTGACAAACATGAAGTCAGGCCTCCCTTCAGACTTTAAAACAAAACAAAACAAAGGAAAAAAACTCTTAAATTTGCCAGTTCTCTCTAACTAGCAGTCAATAAATTAATAAAACTAATATTCATGGTAAACTGAATAACTTTGGAACAAAGTAGAAAAATAAATCACACATATACACATTCAAATATACATACACAGTTTTAAGCTGTCTTCAAAGTAAACCTCAGACTAAAAGAAAAATCAAAATACTTTACAAGGCAGGTTGTTGTAGTTATTTGTTGTGCCAAATTAGAGATAAATTAATACTAATATTAGCCCTGGCCTCTACAATTAACCACTGAGTTGAACAGTGAAACCAATCCTGGCTAGCAAATCACAGAAATGTTCTGTAGGAATTTATCTTGATTTCTGTTGAAACTACTAATGTGCCTGCCTTCCTAATCTTCCTACCTTCCAGTCTATATAAACTGATTATGTGTAAATAAACATCATCATACCATGACGTTCAGATATAAATTAGCCTAAATTCTGATTTAGAACAAAAAATAAAAATAAAGCTTCATAAGGGAATCCATCTTGCAATACATATGAGGCAAGATCAAAAACTATGGTGAATGCTTAAATTGAAAAAAAATTATTATAGTAAAAGACACATTGCAATTAATTCTCCTCAAAATGCTCTCCCTCGCTTCAAACGCCTCCCCATCCTTCTTGCCACTTCGTGAAGCAGTTCTGGAAGTCCTCTTTCATGTCTTTAGTTGGACTGTCACGACTGCCTCTATGTTTTGAATCGATTTAAAATGTTTCCCTTTCACGGTCACTTTGAATTTGGGGAAGAGCCAGAAGTCACACGGTGCCAGATCCAGTGAATAAGGTGGATGAGGACACACCATAATGTTTTTACTTGACAGAAATTTATGTTAATGTGTTGCTCATGATCCATGATTTATGGCACATTTTAAAACACACCTTCTCTCAACCATAGCTTACAAGCAATGGACTGCACTGAATAAGTTGAAACTTGTCACACACTGTTACAAAGGTTTGACAGCCATTTCCCATATCGAAGATCCCTGCTTTTCTATTGGATGGCACTCAGCAGCAGCATTCACCATTCACTGTATTTTTTTTTTATCACACCTCATACTTCGTATTCTCAGTTATTTTCAAATGTAGTTATCTTTCATTCTCTGCATTTTATTTTTTAAATTCAATTTATAGCATATTAAATTTAATGATTCTTAAATACTGCCTGGAAAGGTAGAGAATTATAAATAAAGAGGTTATCTTTTGCCAAAAAAGGAGCACTGAATAAAACAATTTTAATTTTATAGAAGCAACTTACATATAGTTATGATTAACTGCATACACTATTATCCATCATAAACTATTAAAACAGGGTGAAAATTTGCTATGACCCTAATATTATAATAAGCATCATGTTATATACTTTAGCTATTCATTCCTAAGTCTCTTTCCCCTTATTGATGCTGATGACCAACTTAATACGTCACATTACAGGCATACTTCATTCTATTGAGATTCACTTTACTGAGCTTTGCAGATACTGCATTTTATACAAATATGGTTTATGGCAACCCTGTGTCAAAAAATTCCATCAGTACTATTTTTTCATCAGTATTTGCTTACTTCAAGTGCCTGTGTCACGTTTTGGTGATTCTCACAATATTTCAAAACTTTTCATTATTATTATATTTGTTATGATGATCTGTTATCAGTGACCTTTGATGTTGCTATTGTTTTGGGGCACCACAAACTATACAAATGAGATGGCAAACTTAATTAAATGCATCTTTCTCCCTTTCCTTGGGCCTCCCGATACCCTGAGACACAACAATATTAAAATTAGGCCCATTAATAACTCTACAATGACCACTAGGTATTCAAGTAAAAGGTGAGTCACACACCTCTCACTTTAAATCAAAAGCTAAAAATGAATAAGCTTAGTGAGGATTGCATATCAAAAGTCAAGATAGGGTAAAAGCTAGACCTCTTGCACCAGAAAGTTAGCAAAGCTGTGAATGCAAAGAGAAAGTTTTTGAAGGAAATTAAAAGTGGTAGTCCAGTGAACACACAAAGAATAAAACAAAACAGCCTTCTTGCTGATACGGAAAAGTTTTAGTGGCCTAGATAGAAGATCAAATAAGCAACAACATTCCCTTAAGCCAAAGCCTAATCCAAGCAAGCCCCTAAATCTCTTCAATTTTACGAAGGCCGAAAGAGGTGAGGAAACTGCAGAAGAGTTTGAAGTTAGCAAAAGTTGGTTCATGAGATTTGAGAAAAGAAACCATCTCCATAACATTAAAGTGCAGGTAAAGCAGCAAGTGCTGATGTAGAAGCTGCAGCAAGTTATTCAGATCTACCTAAGATCATTAATGATGGTGGCTACATTAAACAACAGATTTTCAATGTAGATGAAACAGCCTTATATTGGAAGATGCCATTTATGACTTTTACAACTAGGGAGAAGTCAATGCCTGGTTTCACAGCTTCAAAAAACAGGCTGACTCTCTTGTTAGGGGCTAACGCAGATGGTAACTTTAAGTTGGAGCTGATGCTCATTTACCATTCTGAAAATCCTTGGGCCCTTAAGAATTATGCTAGAACTATAAAGGGAACAACAAAACCTGAATGACAGTGTATCTGCTTACAACATGGTTTACTGAATCTTTTAAGCCTACTATTGAGAGCTACTATTCAGAAAAAAAGATTCCTCTCAAAACATTACTGCTCAGTGACAATGCACCTGGTCACCCAAGAGATCTGATGGATATGTATGAGATTAATGTTGTTTTCATGCCTGCCAATACAACATCCATTCTGCAGCCCATGGATCAAAGAGTAATATGATTTTCAAGTCTTATTATTGAAGAAATGCATTTCATAAGGCTATAACTGCCATAGACTTAGATTCCTCTGATGGATGAGGGTGAAGTAAATTGGAAACCTTCTTGAAAAAATTCACCATTCTAGGTACCATTAAGAACATTTGTGATGCATAGGAAGAGGTCAAAATATCAACATCAGCAGAAGGTTGGAGGAAGTTAATTCCAACCTTCATGGATGACATTGAGGGACTCAAGAGTTCAGTTGAGGAAGTAACTGCAGGTGTGGTGGGAACAGCAAGTGAACTAGAATTAGAAATAGAGACTGAACCTCTGGCCATTTTTAAATTGGAATGTGAGTTTTTTGTTGGTTAGTTGTAAAAGTTCTTCATGTATTTTAGATATTAGTCCCTTATCAGAAGCATTGTTTGCAAATATTTTCTCCCATATAGTTGGTTGTCTCTTTGCTTTGTTGATGGTTTCTTTTGCTGTGCAGAAGCTTCTTAGTTTGATATAGTTCCATTCATTTATTTTTGCTGTTACTTCCCTCACCTTTGAGTTAAATTCATAAAGTCCTGCCTGAACCCAAGGTCTATAGGTTTAGTACTGATGTTTTCTGGTACACAGTATATTATTTTGGGTCTTATGTGGAGTTCTTCAGTCCATTTTGAGTTAATTTTGGTATACAGTAACAGTTCAGTTCAGGTTCATTCTTTTGCATGTGGTTTTCCAATTCTCCCAGCACTCTTTTCCCCATTGTATATTATTCGCTCCTTTATCAAAAATTACCTGTCCATATATTTGTGGGTTTATTTCTGGGTTTTTTATTCTGTTCCATTGGTCTGTGTATCCATGTTTCTGCCAACACCAAGCTACCTTGATTACTGATGCTTTGTAGATTGGATTAAAATCGGGGAAGGTAATGCTTCCAGCCTTATTCTTTTCATGCAGGATTGCTTTGGCAATTTGGGGTCTCTTGTGGTTCCATACGAATCTGATGATTCTTTTATCTATTTCTTTAAAGAATGTTTGTGGAATTTTGATGGGAATTAAATTAAATCTACATATTGCTTTGGGAAATATGGCCATTTTAACTATTTTGATTCTTCCCATCCATGAACACAGAATATCTTTCCATTTCTTTGTGTCCTCTTCAATTTCTTTTAGTAGTATCTTACAGTTTTCAGTGTATAAATCCTTCACATTCCTTGTTAAGTCTATTACTAGGTGTTTTATTCTTTTTGTAGCGAGAGCAAAAGGTATTTTCTCACTTCTTTTTCTGAAGTTTCATTATTGGTATATAGAAATGCAATTGATTTTTGTATATTGATTTTATATCCTGCCACTTTACTGTATTTGTTTATTATTTCTAATAGTTTTTTGATGGAGTCTTCAGAATTTTCTATATAAAGGATCATGTCATCTGCAAAAAGTGACATTTTAACCACTTCTCTCCCAATTTGAATACCTTTTATTTCTTTCTCTTGTCTGACTGCTCTGGTTAGGACTTCCAGTACTATATTGAAAAGCAGTGGCAACAGGGGACATCCCCATCTTGTTCCTGATTTTGGGAGAACAGGCTTGAGCCTTTTCCTGTTTACCAGATACTTCTCCTAGGAAGACATACAAATGGCCAAAAGATATATATAAAAATGCTCACCTTCACTAGCTATTAGGGAAATGCAAATTAAAACCACAATGAAATAGCACCTCACACCTGTTAGAATGCCCATTATCAACAAGACAAGGAACAACAAGTGTTGGAGAGGGTGTGGAGAAAATGAACCCTTATATACTGCCCGTGGGAATGCAAATTGGTACAACCACTAAGGAGGACAGGTTCCTCAAAAAACTAAGAACAGAGTTACCATATGACCTGACAATTCCACTTCTGTGTATCTACCAACTAATTTGAAAACCTTAGTCCACAAAGATATATGTACTCCAATGTTTATCACAGCACTACTTATGGCCAAGTGTCCTTCAATAGATGACTGGATAAACACCCTGTGGTACATATACACAATGGAATATTACTCAGCCATTAGGAAAGATGAAATAGGACCATTTACCACAACATGGATGGACCCTGAGACCACCATGCAAAGCAAAATAAGCCAGACAGAAAAAAACCAAGAACCATATGATTTCACTCACTTGTAGATCACAAAGCTGAAAACAACAAAGAAACAAAAACTCATGGACACAATCGTTTAGTGGTTAGTGGTTATCTGAGGGTGTGGGGAGAGGGGCGTGGGAGAGAAGAGACAGAATCTCAAATATATGGTGATGGAAAGAAATCCTACTTGAATAGCCTAGATATATTATAATGACATACAAAAGAATGGTTGTCTTCGGAGTTCCCTGTTGGTGTAGTGGCTAGGCTTCAGTGCTCTCAACGCTGCAGCCTGGGTTTGATTCCCAGTCTGGGAACTACCCCCCCCCCCCCCCC